>VYZP01078282.1:32028-43607 GCA_013400635.1 Hypocryptadius cinnamomeus | reverse complement strand
TTATTATTTTAGTGATATTGTGTGCAAAATTTTGTGTCAAAATTTTAGAGGAGTGTTTGGCTATGTGGGATTTACCCTGTGGATAAGGATGCCCTTAATTTCATTTTAGAGGTAATGAGCTGGGAGGGACTCCCTCCAGCTGTGGAGCCAAACCTTTCAGGCTCTGTAGAGGATGCTGCCAGCAGTCCCTTTGGTGAGTGGTACAGTTGGCAAAAACCCCTCTGTGTGCCCCAATTTCCAGAACCTAAGTGGGAAACAGCTCTTTGTGCTCCTACCAATAGCAACAGAACATCAAATAATCAACAGGAATTATCCAGAACACAGAGAGGGGCAGAAACAGTTACCTTTGCAGAAAAAATGGTATTTGAATGCATTTTGCTGACTGTGGTGTTTATGTCATACATGTCATGTTTAAAGGAGGTATTTTTGATATGTGTCCACTTCCAAGTGATGTGTGTGCCTCATGCTGAATGCTCTAGAAAGTCCCTGAGATGCTGTCACACGAGCCCCAGCACATGTGACAAGGTGATGCTGAGAGCACACACGTCAACCTGTGCTCCCAGTACAGCTCCAAGCTTAAATGAGAGAAAAAACTGGGAGATGGTGACATGGTCTTGCATTTTAGAGACTACCTTTGGTACCCAAAAGGAGCTGGGACTCACTCTGGGAACTGGGGAGAGGAGTTCAGATGGGAAAACCCAGGTATGGGCAGGGAATGTCAGTGAGAACTGCACCTTCCTACCATGATTTGTTCAGCCTCTTGGAAAATCTGGGAGATGATAATGAGTATTATTTGATTACATTTTCTAGACAATATCCCACTGACTTTGTTTATTAGTTTTGGAATTTGATTTGTATAGTGTCTACCCTACTATCTTAGCACTTGATAGCAACTAAAATGCAAACAGCAGAAATTATCATAATAAATATTTGCAGCTTATTGTCAATTCTATAATCAAAACGAGGTAAGCCAAAAGGAAAAGATTCAATGGCTCTTTGTCCTCAAATGCCACCCTCCAGAAAAGCTGATTTAGTATATAGAATTTATGATACAATATATGTATTGTTCTTGAAAACTTGTGCTCAAATGCCTTCAGTACTGACTCACATCTAACAAAATTCTTCTTTGAAGGGTGATAAAACTGTGTTAATGTTATTAGAATTTCTTTGGAATGTTGTATTAATTGGCATAAGTTTTTTGGAATGACAAAGGGGGTTGCCTGGGGAGATTTAATTACAGTTCTTTCTTTGTTTCCACTTCCATTTGAAACTTTACATATGAAAAGCATGATTACCTTCTCTCCTTGTTTTTATGTGTATGCAAGTTGCCTACCTCTGCACAAAAGCTGTGACAGTGAGCCTGTCACTAACATTTTTGAGGGAAGGTGTTTGAGGAGAAGCAAGGATGTGATGGGCAGCTGAATTGCCCAGGCTTTTGGGAAGCATCCTTGGTAGTTTTACTGAAATTACAGCAGGTGAGCAGCTCTGTCCTTGCACAGCAGGCTCGGTTTCCAGTCACCAAACACAAAGAGAGGGAGGGGAAGAAAAAGTCACAAGTTTTCCCTTTTTTTCGTTTGCTCAACCAGCAGCAGGTAGGGAGGGCAGCTGCTCTGCTGAGATACAGCCTCTCCCACCCCAACAGGACTCAGAGCTTGAGCTGAGCTCATCACATGGCTGAGCTTGGGAAATTAAAAGGGGAGTGTTCATGCTGGCAAGTTCAAGAACTGGTGTTCACACCTCCAGCTGACATCTGCCCCTGGCATACTGAATTTACTGCCCATTGTGTCTCCTGTATAACAGAAATCAGATTTTTTTTCCACATATATGTGGAAAAGTAAAAGGTGACATAATGATTTTTTTTTTTTTAATAAAAGCTTTTTCTTTGGAACCCTGCAATATTGTAAAATTAAAAAGTTTTGCTTCAAGAAGATGCTGTCTTCTGGCAGCTGTTACTTTGCTCACCATCGTCCTTGTGAGAATGAGTTCATTTTCTTCTCAGCTTGGAGCTTTTTTAGGAAGAGAAGGTTGTGTTTTTAGAGGAAAGACAAAAGGGTCTCTCTCTTACCTTTGTATTTAGTATAATTTTGAGCTGCACAACACTTAAAGTTTGATAACAAATCTAAAAGTTTCCCAGCTTCTTTTGTGCCTTAAAAGAACTGTTTAGGGACTTGATGTATATGCAATTGTCTTCAAAGACATATTTCATATTATGATAGGAAATAGCAAGTGTGCAGTGGAAGAGTTTGTTTCCCAAGCAGCTGAATTCTGCTGCAGTCCAAAGTAAGACTTTCATTTTAGAACACCAAAGATACTGTAAAACATCTGAGTGTTAGGATTGAACTGAGTGATGCAAACATCACTTAAAAAACTTTTAGTCATGTTTTTTTTGACTGCTGGTGTGACTGAATGATGTTGTTTTGTAGAATAAATGGGTAAAGCTGAATGCAGGTCATTAGGGGAGTAGGCTGGAGCCAAGATTTACATTTGGGAAGCTGCTGCCTTTTTTGTTTGAAAACAACTTCAAAACTACAAAAATGCAATAGATTTTGGTGCTTTTTAGAGACTACCATAAGAAATTCCACTTTTATTGGTAAGAATGTGCTAAAACATTTGATCTCACTGCCTCTGTCACTAAGGAAGATATCATAATTGAAGATTAGGATAATCTTGTCCTAATGTCTCCAGTGAATGACTCTAAAGCTTCCCCTTATGCTCTTTCCCAGTCCCTAATTGCTATTACACCACTGATGACAGGAGCAGTTTTATTTCAGTTTTGTTCATGTTCTGGCCATGTGGTTTTGCTGGCTCACTTGAAGCAACATCCCCCTCAAGGTATTTAAATTCACCTTAAGACAGGGGCAAATTCTGCATTGTTCCACTGCATGTGGTGGATCTGTGTCTCCTGGATTGACCTTCTCAGGTTGTTTAGCTTTTAGAAGCTGAGTTTCCAACCAAATGTTTCCAGGCAGTAGCACTGCAGAAAGGAAATGACATCAATAAGACACCCTACTACAGGCAACCAAAACTAACATGCATAACAGGAATTGGCAGGAGGTGTGAATAAAATTCCTAGCCCAGTGTCACAAATAATGATATCAGGCTTATGGAGCCAACAAAAAGCAAAATCTGTTTCCACTGAGACCCCTTTGAGCACCTCCACCTCTCCACCTCTCCACCTGTTGTTAATCCTTGTGAGCATCCTGAGGGTTTTTTTCAGTTTTCAGCCCTCTTCCTGCAAAAGATGGTTTGTATCAGTGAATTTGGGGCTGGACCAGGTTTCTGAATTGAAGCAGAGTCTTCACTTTTTTCTTGTTTGCTGTCTCCAGTGTCTTCAAAGCTGAGTCCTGACAAGTGACAATATGATATTCTCCTAATTGAAAGGCTGGCAGGGCCCTCACTTGTGGTGTGAGGGCCAAAAAAAGTGAGATCTCATGGAATAAATCTGTGTAGATAGGGAGGGACTGAAGCAAGGAGTGTCTCCAGTTCTGGGGAGGGCTCAGCTCAAGCCTCTGAATTTTGCAGAGGATCTGCCATACAGAAAGGTCCTTCTGAAGAGCCTGAGGGAACTCAGCCCAGTTAAAATCCAGGGATTGCCACTCATGGGGGACCTCAGAGTTCATGCCAGGTCTCTCCACAGCAGGGCCCCCACCCATCCACAGGGGAAATACAATAAAAGTGAACTCAGAGCTGGAGTGACTTCCATACCACCACAACCAGGGGCTCTGAAATAGATCAGAGGGGATTAAAAACCAGCAGCATTAACTCCAGGTGACTTCAATGAGCTCTCCTAATTCTAGACACAGTGAGGAGCTCAGCATTGCTCACAGAGTAACAGTGTTTGCAGAAAAAATTAGTAGCTGCTCAGAGGAGAGGGCAAAAGACTAAGGAGAGTGGCTGTCCATCCCTTTCACTCTTCTCCATTTTCTTCCTAAATGCTAGGTTAGTTTTTTAAAATTTTTATTTATATTTTTTTAAAATCTCTTTCTTGACTTTTCATATTTTTAGAGAGGGAAGGCTTTTCAGGATCAGGGTGAAAACTGTGCTCACCTGCAGCCCCCACACCTGCACAAAGCTTTTGGAAAGCAGGGAAGCTGTGCTGTGCCTGCGTGGCAGGAGAGAGAACCTCAGAGTATTTGGCCCAGGGAACACATCTGCTGGGGAAATAACTTCTCCCTTTTCTTTGCTCAGGCAGCTCTGTTGTGGAGGATCACTCCCAGGAAGGTAATCTGTCTTCCAGGCTCTGAGCTAAACACGGGCAGGATCCTATTGATTTTTGTGGGAGCTGGATGGGCTCATAAAGGCATATTTTTAGACATAATTTGCTACTCTCAGCTCTGGTTAGTGCTTTCAAATACTTGAATTTCATCAAATCAAGAGTGTTTCTGAAGAGGAGATAGTCTTTGCTAGTTCTGGCTGCATGATCTTGAACAAATCATAGAGGCAGGAGCCTCCTATTTTATATTTTTGGTCCCTTTTCAGGAGACATCAATAAACTGCTTGACTTTTCAAGGTGTCAAATGCCTCCCCAGGGTAACAATCCCATGCTTTAAAACCAGGAGAGGATTTCTTCACTAAGCAGACACTGAGTTTGAAGGACTCTGCCCTGTGCTCCTTGTTGTACATATCTTAAGGTTATAGTGGGAAGGACCACTGCAAAACCAGAGCATCCTCTGCACAGGGAGCTTGAAGGAGCATGGTAGCTGCTCACAGAAGAAAACTGCCCCTGCAAGGTGGCAAGAAATGGCTCTGTTTTAGCTTTTCTTAGTAGAAAAATCTAATTGAAGATCTCAGAGCTACTGCTCCTCCAGAACATGTATGCAGCACCTAGGAGGGTCCCTGGCTTCTGAGGTCTTGTAGCTGGTTTTTAGCATTTCTTATTGTAGGGTGGTTAACAGACTTTATGCTCTTTGCCATTAAAATCTCAGAAAACTTGTGTGCAATTTTCATGTATTGTGTGTGTTACGTGCACTGAAAAATAATGAAAATCCCACACCTTGGGATTTGGAATAAGGAAGGACTGGAAATGAGACACCAGGCAAATGGAGAGTCTTTTTGAACAGATAAATTTGAAAATTCATATTTTCCAATGTGGAAAAAATATTACTTGCTTTTAGTAAGAAAAAAGCAGACCCCAAACCAGAGTGAAACTCTTTGCTCTGCTGCACATTCTGGCTCCAAACATAAAATTTCTTTGCAGGTGCCTTTCTGCCCTCCCTCTGATGTCAGCAGGGAAAAGCTGCAGCTCCCCACAGCTTGGGAGAGCCATCCATGCCCATGCCTGAACCTGTCTCAGTTCAGCCAGGCCTGTTATGGATTTAGCATCAAGCACTTGTTTAAAGTCCCACTGAGGCTTCATTTTGGCACGAATATCAGACCACTGGGATTTTAGCTTGTGCTGGATTTGTTGCTGGAGTGCCTGGCTAAATGTGTGTTTGAGTTATGGCCTCTGAAAGAGCATGTTGTATAATGCAATATCCTGATTTGTGAAAGGAGGGAACATAACATTTACTGGGATACTGCAGGAGTCAGGGTGATCTTTGTGCATCCTGAAATCCTCCTGTGAATCCCTGCAAGACTTTGGGCTCAAAGACCCCTGGGCTCAGAGTGCTGCTATGTGAAAAAAATCATCCATAAAGTCTTTTTATTTATCAGATGCAAGGAGTTCCCATAAGAAAATGATGCATTTGGAAAAGTAACAGAAAAGCTAAATTTATGCAACATAGCAGTTTTGAAGGAAGAAGGCAGTCTAGACACCTACAGTTGTTACATAAGGATGCACTGAGGACTCATTAATATTTCACAAACCAATAAAATATTGTATATTAAAGTATTAAAATATAATGTTATCTATTTTGTTGCCTTGCAATGGGAAACAAACCACAAGAAGGCATCTCATAGGAAAAAGCCAGCAGGGTAGACTTGAAAATTACTTTAGATGTAAAGCTTTGTGGGCTTAAAAAAGATGCTGGGTAGGACAAGGGGAGCAGTTTTCGGGGTCTGTCCTGGTTTTGCAGCCACACACATTTAAACTATACATTGGAACCTGGGATAAACCCACAAAAGGTGATTTTTGTGTGTTCACACTGGTTCTGGCAGGTTCAGGGGGCTGCTGCTGGCTTTATGCAGAGGTTTGGGAAGCCTTATCCTTTATATGTCACCAAGTGTTATGTTTGCTTCCCAGTGCAGTGAGTTTTTGAAAGTGCAGGTGTAAATTTGGACTAAGGCAGCTGCAGGCTTTGAAAGGGAGGTGCTTGAAGGAATTGGGTGCTGAGCTTGCTCTCCAGATCCTTTCAGTGTGCCTTGGAAAAGGCAAATATCCAGGGAGACTTTCAGCTTGTAGTGGGTTGACCCTGGCTGGATGCCAGACGTGGCACCCCACAACCAAAACCTGCCCACACAAACCCAGTCCCCATACACACAGGGTATGCTTATTTCCTTTTACAAAAACCAAAGCAAAACAAAGCAAAAAACCCAGGAAAATCAAACCACCAGGAAATACAAGTAAAAACCAACCTCTCCTTTTGGCTTGGGAATGACACGCTTTAAAAGGCAGCCTTTTAAAAAGGGCTGTTCTCAGTAGGGCTTGAAATACTGTAGGAAAAAAAATAAAATCTGTGTCATCAACTTTTAGGCAGAAAAAGTGAAGCAGTGCAAATTCTCCCCCTGCCAAGTCTCATCTCAGGCTGTGGGGGTGAGGGATAAGGTGACTGTGCTGTATCTCCTCTGGCTGCCAAGGGAACCAGCCTGTGCGTCAGGCCCTACCAACAAGAGTGCTTGAAAGTCAGGAAATTTAGATTTGCATTAGCAGCCCCAAATAAAATAAGCCTCAAAATTAAAGCTCTCAATACAGAGAAATTATAGGGTGGCTTAACTGGGATATAGTTCTAGTTTTACTGGGGAATGGCTACACCAAAATCTTCTGGGTTACACATGTGTATGAACTGAGGTGCAGGGGTGTGTCAGTCCTTAAAATAAATTTTGGTGGGGTGAAAACTTTGATTATATCTTGGGTTTTGGCAATGAATTTCTTTGAAAGGGTGGAAGCATTTATATTATTATTATTGCTCTTGTAAGATGCTTTTTACCAGTGCTTCAGAGTAAAATTGTTCTGTAAAGTGCTTGCACAGACAACGAATATTGCTTACAATTAAACTCTCTCTTTTGAATTTGAATTTAAGGCATGCCAAATATGGCAAGAGGCTGTGACTTTGTTATTGATACATGTTTATTGATGGCTGATATCAGCATATCTGCTTAAGAAACTGATCTCCTGCAGTATAAATATTGTATATGACTCACAGCCACATTCTGGATAATGTAGTATTAATTTATTGTTTGTTTAATTTTGTAGTAATGGAGATAAAATTGTGATTGGTTTAATATACAAACAACTTAAGTAAACATGCCTATTGTTTAGTTGTGTGAGATTTGGTATATTTTTAATTTAACTCTTAAACTAATTTTAATTTAACTTTTTAACTGCTGCCATGGGTATATGTATTCATTTAAAGGCCAATGTTGTGTTTAAGGCTGCAACAAAGACAAACGAGGATTTCAACATTTAATTCTGTAGAAGATGTCCCTCAAATGTAATTAAATCTGATCTCACTAGCAGACAAATGAATAATTCATGGAGTTTAGGCATAATCAGGTTATGAACTTTCTTAAAATTTCAGATGATGTGCAAAGGTTAATCTTTTTATCAAAAGAAGAAAAGCTGGGATAGTTGTATCTCCAGCGTGATAATCCAGGTTGCCTAGGATACCATGTTAAAGAGACAGGAAGTTCAGGAGATATATATATATATATATATATATATATATGGAGTCAAACACGACCTGGTATGTATTTAATCGAGAAGATGTATAGATTTTTGTGTGTGTCTGAATAACTCATTATCTTCTCTTGACAAGCACAACAGGGAGAAGGGGCTGGGGGAGCTGAAGAGGGAAGGCAGGGCGCTGGGGAGCCGCAAAGCAGAAATGGCAAACGCCCAAGAAGGCAGAAGGAGAGAGGCGATCGTGAGCCTGGGAGGAGCAGGGGATGCCTGGCAGCTTGAAAGAAGCCTGATGTAGATAAAGAGAAATTAAAGTGAAGGCATGGCTTCGGCCAGCAGCGAGGCTCCGAGGGCTGGCAGGGCTCTCCCTTTCCCCTGGGGGTTCCCAAGGCACCGGCACTGCCCGCAGCAGCCTGGGGGAGCTCTTCCCACGCTGGAAAATCCACAACCAGCGATGGGGAGATCAGCCAGCTCTCAGGAGAGAGGGATGGGGGGTTCCCAGTCATTACCAGCGCTGGGATGTCCGCAGGAAAAACCCTTCTACCTCCAGGGCATTGTGTGAAAAATCAGTATTATATGATTGGCTTTTCACAAATATTAAAATGAATATTGTACGTGTTATGTTAGAAAGTTACTAATTTTCTTAAGTAATATAGTTTTAGGTTATAACACAATGTTAAAATAGAAACTATGCTATGTAAGATACTTTTTTTAAAGGGAGGACTCGCTCTGAGATAGCAGCCACAGGACACCTAAATCTTTCAGAGAAAGAGAATTTATTGCTCTCTTATCGAGTGCTTCCCACCTTGCTCAGCCCTGAAGGTGCCGTTAGGATTCAGAGGAAGAAGCTGACACTGACCAGACAGAATCCTTTGTTTGAATGCAATTTATGCATCATGTATGAGGTGTATGAATATGCAACAGGCTATCGTTTTTAAGGGTTAATCCTCTGTTAACGGGTGTCCTTTTTCGGGCTTATTTTGCCCAGAAAGAGGTACCCAGACTGTCCATAACTCTTTGTTTTTATTGTCTCGTACTGTCCTGAATCCTAATTGTCCAAATTTTTATTACTCTAATTATATTACTATTTTTATAACCATTTTATTACTATTAAACTTTTAAAATTTTAAAAACAAGTGATTGGCATTTTTCACAATCGTAAGTGGGGTTCTCTGCCCTGCTGTTTCACCCAATTTCCTTTTGTTCTCCTCCTCGCTGCTCTGAGAAATCGTTCATTTTGGAAACATCTTTCCACCATGGATTGGATTGAATAAACCCAAGCAAGTCCCCAGTGAAAAAGATATCAGGGTTTGCTCAGCTAAGCAACGAATAGATCTTTCATTAGAAATGCAAAATAGATGTGAGAGAAGTAATACACACTGGAACAGAAAGTATTATCTTTGGGATGCTTGCCTGAAATAGCAGCATGCTTAGTGCCTTAACAGAGGGGAAAATGGGTTTGCAGTAGTAAATCACAGCTCTGACAGATCTCACCCTGTGTGTTACAGAAATCCCACTTTTTCTTTACATGCTTGTCCTAGGTTACAATATAAAGATGTATTCTATTCCCATCCTCAAGAGCTGTTGAAACCAGGAGGGGCATTGTTTTTTTCCTTTTCTCCTGTTAATGGGCCCATCACTGCCTTTCCCCATGATTCAGAGATAACCCTCTGGGAGCCATTTCTGTCTGATGGACCCACGGCATGACTCAGAGAATGATAACAGCCCACTGTGAGATGCTCTGCCCAGGGGGGAAGAGCTGGAGCATCCCCACCTGGATATAATCTGAGGTTTGGGACAGAACAAGCAGTCTTTCCAATGGATTCCCAGAGGAACAGCTGCCCTTACACACTGGTTTCCAGAGGACAAGAGCTATCAGATCTTTCCTACAGGATCACCACTTCAACAAGACCATTTCATTTGGACTGCTACCACCACCCTAGCTAGCAGGGTGTCAGGTTGTATTCTGACTCTGTCAGTGGTTTTTTCTTTTGTATTATTGTATGTATTTGTTTTTTTTCCCTTTCCTGATAAATTGTATTTCTGACTTGGAGTCTCTCACTGGTTTTGCTTTCAAACCAGAACAATGCTGTGTAAACTTGCAGGAGCTATGCCACGAGAAACACCAGTGCAGCCCTGTCTGGGATCTAGTTGTGCTTGGAGGCCTTGGCTTGGAATTTATCTGGCCTTGTTTGTCTGTATTTTTGCAGGAATATGTGGACATTAATCCCTGAAGAGGATGGTGCTCAGACTTTCCCACAAACCAGCTTTAGAGGGTTCCCTGTTCTGCATGCAGAGGTTAGCAGTGCCAACACATCCTGTCTTCCTCTGTCATCCAACAGCCCAGGAGCCCAGCTGAGAATGATTTTAACCATTCAGTCACCAGTGTGGTTTTATAGAAACAATTTATTTTTCCTGACTTTGTTGCTATGTTGGGTGTGTCCACCACCATCTTTTTTTTTGTTTCCCTCCCTGCCATATTTTTAGGCCAGCCATTATTTCTGCCTGCACCCTGTTGCTGACTGAAGCTGGCAGCACTCAGCCCTGGCTGCTCACAGTGCTCAGAGCTGCATTTGCACTGGACATACTTACCCAAGTCAGCTGAGCTCCCCTGTGAGGGAGTGCTGGCACCCAGGGGCTTCCTCCAATTTCTCCCATTTCCCACTTATTGAAAGGGGCTTTGTTTGCACCTGTGTCAGGACCAGGGCCCTGTGAATTCAAGGCTCCTGGGTTATGTTGGCTGAGCTCTGCTGCCTCTGCAGATCGGGGTGAAACTGATGTTTTTCAAGCAGGAGTGTGGTAGTCCTGATACTCTGCTTGAAAAGCCTCGGCAACATCTAAGAGTCCTGCACCAGTGGTCTGGAATGTCACTCCTGAACACGGCAAGATCCAGCTGCAGTGACAGGGTGTTTGGAAATAATAACTAAAAAAAGCTGTGTCTACTCCAAAGAGACATAACTTAAAGCACTATGCTGGGCCTTGGCTACTCCTCTGCAATTTCAGAGCAAAAGCCACTCATTTTCTGATGGAAGTAATAAAGAGAAGGTGCTCTGACACTGTAATGTTGGTCATTTGCTGCAGACTGTACTTGGCTAACTGCACTATCCAGTTTCTTGCTGAGGCAGCTGAAAAAGCAGGTGATGCCAGTGAAACATGCCCTGGGATACTGGGAAGGGAATTTGGGTGAAACGTTTAAAGCCATTTATCTCTGAGCCCAGAAAGCTGAGGTTCTTAGGTCAGCTAAGCCACCAAGTGATGAGACAGTTTAGCACCAAATCCCTGTGCTCTAATTTAATGTGGAGCCTTATCTCAGTGTGAAGCCTGGTCCCCACTCCTTTCTCAAGGAGCACAGGGTTATTGCTCAGGATGCCTCTGGGGGGGTATGGAGAGCAAATGAGCTCCTCTTGCTGTTTTCCCTCCTCTCTCTGAGGGTGCTGCTGCCATGGGCTGAATCAGTTGTGCAGGTTACATGGATTAGTGATTGATTGATTAATTAAAGCCTTATTGACAGTCCAGGAGGTCACCAAAAGTCATGGTCCTGATTCATCTGAAATACTTGCTCAAATCCCTTGCTTAAGGGATAAGGTTTATTTTCTTAGCAGTTTCTGCTATAAGGCTGGGGTAGGAGGGGTGCAGAGAAGAAACCTCCCCAGAGATTTGGAATGGAAACAGAACGAAGAATAATCTCTGCAGACATCTTTATAGGAGAGCCATGGGACAAAATTACTCTGGCATGTTAGCAAATGCACCTGTGTCCTATACCTTGTACAGGGAAGATGTATTTTGGGGCCTGTAGCTTCTT
>VYZP01078282.1:0-19847 GCA_013400635.1 Hypocryptadius cinnamomeus | reverse complement strand
CAGGGGTGCCCCTCAGCTCCTGTGAGTTAAGCTTTCCCTGATAACACCCACCAAGCTCCCCTCAAACCCTTCAGTCTCTCACTGCAAATTTTTTAACCTGCAGAACTCCACTTTCCCTGTACTTTTGAGAAATGGTGATGGGGCCATCAGGGATCTCTTTGGGTGGGTACAGTGGGGTGAAAGCAATGGGTGGCCATTTCCCAGGTGCATGGGTGCTGCTGGAGAGATTTCCAGGCAATGGGAGGCTGTCACCCAGGGTTTAACACCAGTGTGATAAGCCTGGTTTATTAGCAGAGCAAATTAGCTGCCCTCTGTTCCCCAGGCTGGAACGGCTGTGTCCCCGTTCTTGGCTAAGCCAGGCTTCCCTCCTTTCTGCCCTGAGCAGGAATTCAATGTGTTGGGCAAGAAGAGGCCTGGGGGAAGGGGCTGCACTGGTTTTTGGGGCACTGTCACAACCTTGCAGTGCTCCCCAGGGCCTCTTGAGCCATGTCAGCCTTAGCTGAGCTCAGGACCCAGGCTCAGGAGTTGTTCTCTATGGGGAAGAAGGCACAGAAATTACTTTGTGATTTCCCCCAAGCTTTGAGTTAGAGTGGGGTTTTCCTGTTCTAGTGTCCCTAAATCCCAGTGCCAAGAAATTAGTTTTAATTGGTACTTTTTTAAAAAAGGCAATGTGATTATTTTTGCCTCTTTTCTGTAACTTAAGACCAATATCTATGTTTATTTCTTTAATGATATCTATTATGGGGGACCCCAAAGCCTGTTTTTCATGCTACTTAATCTTGCTGTTTCATCTCATATTGGGTATTAGGCCTCACAGCATCTCATAAATCAGATTAGGTGGAAACAAATACAAAGATGGAAATGTCCTGGATTTCAGTCTTGTTCTGCCTCAGACTTAATTTATAAATCTGTTCTTGTTAATAGCATAGATGTTGACAGCTCTGTATTTTAATTGTATTAACTTAGTATAGTTTATCTACATTTAAAGCAGAAACTATCAAACCCCAAATGGAGCTAAATGTTGTCATGTGTGAAATTTATAATTGATTGAATTATAAGTTTTCTTTGACCTTAACCTGGGCTTCTAACTGCAGTTTTATCTGTTCTTACACCAGCTCTGATTAGTTACTCAGCTTGTCATTTGTATAATACTGTTGATTATCTTTGCTTCTTGAAAGAAGTCAGGTAATAAATCAATTTCTTTGCATACAAAGAAATAGATTAAATGTTTCTTTAGCACAGAAGATGTTTATTTCAAGAATGTATGCATACTGCCCTTGGTATAGCTCATCCTTTGCTTTACTGCCCCTCCTGAAAGCCAAGTAAAACTGTTCTGAATCAGATTTTTAAAACTAATTTATTTGAGGAAACTAGTGGGAGAAATGTGCTCAGAAATAAAGCCATTTCAATGTGATTAAATGCAGAATAATTAAAGCACAGTTCAGGTAATTTTCAAAATTAGATTGTCCAAGTCTGCAAAATGTTTTTAAACTCCAGCCCCTCGAGCTGAGGATTGTGAGGATGTTAAATAAGATGACACATTTCTGTCCCAGCTGGATCAATATTTATGTTCCTTTTAGGTCTGCCTGTCACAGAGGAACAAGTAGATAAATGGTGTGAATTTCTAAGTAATATTCACAAAACCAGCTGCCAGGGATGTTGCTTGCTTCTAAACAGAATCTGCTTGAGTGTGATGCCTCCCCTGGCGGGTAAGAGCCCCTGGTTGCAAGGTGCTCATTCAAAGTGAGGGTGTGACACCTTCAGGACATTGCACAGCACGTGGACATGGGGGTTCCTGGCATCTGGGAACCTTAGCTGAAGTCTGGTAATAAAAAAAACCTCCACAGGGGAAGAAAAACAAAGGCCTGCTGGTGCTGTGTCTGCTTTCACCGATAATTTGCTAAGATATCAGACCTCCTGTGGCGGCAAAAAAAACATCCTTGAAATCTGTGATCTGACCTCATGCTTCATCTCATTTAGGTCAGTCTTGATAAATGATGTGTGATGGGGTGGTGGGTTTTTTTCAGGTGTTGGTTTTTTTTTTTTTTTTCCCTTTGTTGTAGTTCTTTTCTTTCCCCTCCCCGTGCTGATTGTTATCACTCCCTGGAGCTGTTTGCTCTGGAGAAGGCTCCTGGGCTGGGAGATGGGCAGCCCAGGCTTGCTGAGCTCAGCGTGTGTGAGGTGCTCAGAGAGGGCAAACCGTGGCAGGGACCTGATGAGGCAAATCTGTGCCTGCTGCTGTGAGCTCCCGTGCTGGAGGGTCTCTGCTCTCCAAACCAGCTGCTTCTTGGGTCTCTTTTTCCCTCTGAGAGCCCAGAGGTCTGAGCCTCCCTCTCACACCGCAGTTACAAGGAGTAAGAAACCTTTTATAGGCTGTGGCAGACCAAAGAGGAACAGGGAAGAAGAGGAAAGGGACAGGGAGATGAAGGATTTACTTGCTTGTCTTCCTTGGTGGGATGCTGCTGTGTGGAGTTTAGTTGGCAAGTGCACAGATTTATATGGATACCTACGCCCTGGAAGCTGCCTGGGAGCCTGGGTACCTCTGGTGCCCTGATGAGATTGTGCATCACGTTAAGCCCACAGCATTTGGGCTGGGAAATGCCCCAAAAAACCCTACAAAAACGACACAAAACTGCATTTATAGCTCCCTGCTTGGGAAATATGCATCCACTTGAATTTGAAATCTGGGAAATGTCATCTGCATTTACCCTGACAGGTGACACACAGCATTGCTTGGAATAGACTTCATGACAAAATGTGTTTGGAAGGGAGCAGCTCACAGTCTGGTTTGATTTTTGGGGTCTGGCACATATTGCAAGGGGGAAGTGGGTGCTGTCCTTGAGGTTTGATGCCTTGATTACATCTGTGGAGTGAGGTGAGCTCTGAACTTCTGGTCACCTTGTGCTGAATTGCTCTCCTCTGACCTTCATCTCTCCTGGCAAAGGAATGCAGGAGAAAAGAGCTGCGAACAGAAAACAATGGAGTCTGGAATATCTGCAGGGAAAGGAATTTCAAGGAATTTCAATTGACACCATGGGGCACTGTTGGGCTTCCTGCAAACCTTTGTGGCTCAAAAAAAGCCGTCCCTTCATAGCTAACACTTCTGCAGGCCCAGTGTTTGTGGTGACCTTCCTGCCTGTGTCACCTCTCTGTCAAAGAGCTAAAGGTGACTTCAGACTGAGGTTAACTCCCCCAGCTGCTGCCTGACAGTGCAGCAGGTTTATCAGTGGAGCATGCATTTAATTATTTTCTTTTAGCAGATTTAAGCCTTGAATCCTGCCTGAGCAGGGCAAAAAGAGAAACATCATGTCTTTGCTGTATCTCCAGGTGCATGGAGGATGCTCTTCTGTTGGAAAAAGCTGCTTGTGTGACAGAGATTTCTTCCTGAAAACAGGGGGCTTTTATGCTCAACAGCCCAATTTGTCATGTATTACTGAGAGTGTGTGAAAGAAGGGAACAAAATACTGCTTTTCTTTGTCTACTTACATATTAAAATATTTTTTTTTTCATATAAGCATAAAAACCAGAGTAAACCACATACAGGCTTACCTAGAAGGCTGTAGCTCTTAGACAGTCATTAGTATTCCACTTACTTGTTTTATTCTGTTTGAGCAATTATTTTATCTTACTGGGCCATCAGTTTGGGAGCAATTTCATGACTCTCAAACTACTATTTCTCTCTTTCAGACACACACATTGCATACATCTGATATTTTCAAAGAACCTCTGATGCTAGAAAAGCAGACAGAATAATTTGCTCAGCATTGCACTCTGCTGAACACTTTCCCCCCTCTGATTCCTTATAATTGTTGTTTGCACGGAGCACAGCCTCCACAACAGTACGCATGAAAAGCTTCTGTATCCTGCATTTTTCACAGTAAACATTTGGGATTAATTTGTCATAAAGAAGAATGCTGACCAAAGAGATTTTCTACTCAGTTATTGGGAGGCTTTTGTGATAATTCATAGAAGTCTGCATGACACTAATTCTAGTAATTTTCTTTTCTAATTTTTTAAAAACCAGAATGGTTTTATGTTTCATTGAATGGCTTCATTATTCATAGAAACATGGAATGGTTTGGGTTGGAAGGGGACCTGGAAGGTCATCTAGTTCCAACATGCCCATGGAGCTGCCATTAGCTAACGTGAGTTAAACATTTGTTGGAAATTACTGATATTTTTCTATGATATTATTAATAATGGCTGTATAAAAGAAGAATGCAAAAAATGACATTTTAGGGATGAAATAAAAAAGGATATTTAGTTGATATCTGTGTGACCCAGACCAGGCAGGACTAAATAGCAGAGTTTAGGGCTGTTTTGTGCCTTGAGCAAATCTGTCCTGCTGAGCCCGAAGCCAGCACGAGCATGGCATGGAATAGGTATGGGGAGGCTGTGCTAAACATCACCCTTCCTCCTGAAGGGCTACCTTGCAGCAGGTCTTGGGCAACTCCCCAGAAGGTGCTGACACTCCTGGCAGTGTCAGGAGATTCCCCAAGCATAGGTTGCTCCCAGCAGGGCACATTTCCCTAGAAGTTCTGGAAGAGGCATGAGTGCTGAAAAATGGGAAGAGGTAGTGGAGGTGTAAGGCAGAACCTTAAGTGATGAATCAAGTGGCAGAACCTTAAGTGATGAATCAAGCTGGGCTTGTGAGGAGAGCAGGTGAGTGAGTTTCTTCTCCTTCAAGGTGAGCAGTGTGACTTTTTTACTCAGTGTGTGCAAATTTAATTGAGTGGTGACTCTTCTCTGCCTCATTAGTGCTGGCAACAGGTCCCTCCCAGGTACGTGCTGCGGTGGAGATCTGTGGGTGCCTGTGGGGTTTGGCACTCCTGGCTGTGACAAGGCAGGAGCTGCAGATCCTGCTCTGGTCAAGGACCTGTTGAGATGCAGCCCTGACCACCCAAATCCCTGCCAGGTACCCCTGATAGCAAACTGATGAGCCATCACAGTTTGGTTTGGGCATTTCTGTGGAAGTGCAGGGACTTGCTCACCCATGGCAAGGGGGTTGGAAGTAGATGAGCTTTAAGGTTCCTCCCAACCCAAACCATTCCATAATTCTGCAGGTGGTGGATAAAGAAGTCAACCCAATTTCTTGATTTGGGTGTTTGGCTGTGCCTTTTAATTAGGAGCCTTTATCTCATGGCATTTGAGTTGCCTCAGGGGGAAGCAGCAACAGTGGGAATTGACCAGAAGAAGCAGCAGCAACAAAAAAACCCAACAAACACCCCAAAACCCAATTAAAAACCCTTCCAAAATACTAAACCTTGCAATTCTGTCTTTCAATTAAATATTATTTGAATGAAAAAAGTATGTTTTCCACTAGCTCATGTAAATGTCTTAATGCCTGAAAGAGGAGATTGGTTCTCTGTTTCTTCATAGCTGTTTTTGGACAAATGTTTTTTGGATTACATCTGAATTAAACCTCTAAAATGTGTTTTCAAGAGACAGCGATGGGATGGAAGCAGGAGCAGAGGATGTAAGTTGGAATAGGAGCCTGTAGTAAAACAGAGGGATCCCCAAGCAGGGAATGATTGGCATGTGACTCCATTGATTCAGAAAGCTGAACAATTGCTTTATTAAACTGTATTATATTACATTAATACTATACTATATTAAAGAAATACATACTGTACTATACTAAATTACATACTAAAGAAAAACTTGTGACTGTCTGAGAGAGCCAGGACACAGCTTTGAACCAATTGGTCAAGGAAAAAAAACAACCTTCACCAATGTCCAATTAAGAACTCCCTTCAGGTAAACAATCTTCCTAACGCATGGGCAAAACCAACAGGATCAGCAAGTAGAGATAAGAATTGTTTTCTCTTTCTTCTCTCTGTGCTTCTCCAGGAAAAAAAAACTCAGAGAGAAAATTATCTTTCTCTCTGTTCAGAGAATGTGAATGCCACAGGAGGCCAGCTGGAGTTTGAAATGGGGATTGAAGGCATCATCTCATGTCCTTTATGTGAACTCCTGTGCATCCTTTCAGTTAGGGTTGGGCTGGTCCCTGTGTGCCTTGGGACTGTGTGTATTCTGACAGTTGTGATGGGATTGGGATCATGTGGGTGCTGTGTTCTTATCCCTTGGAAATGTCATTGTAGGAGGGTCCCCCAGCAAGGACCCCCTCCCCTCTGTTCCCTGGGATTTTTTTAGCAGCAGCTTTATTCCAGATCCCTAGCACACAGCCCTCCACCAGGGTAAGGCTCAAAGGGATGGGATGGGGTACAAGGATGTTCCTGGATGAACAGCTCCCAGGCAGGGTGGTTCTGGCAGGGGCTGGCCTGAGCAAGGGGGAATTTGCATGAGGTAACATCACTTACTGAGCTGTAGCTGGGGATGAGGGATGGCACGACTGGGAGCAGGTGTTCAAGACCAACCTCAATGGCCAGTGCTGCCAAAGGAGATGAATCCACTTTTTGCCTACTCATGTTTTATGTTTAGCATGAGATACAGCATGGTTTTCCATTTTCATTTCTATTTGGGATTTTAGAGGTTTGGCACTGTAAAGTGTGCAAGTGCCCAGTTACCTGTTTGCAGCCAGTGCTGTTTTTAGAATGCTGACCAGAATTCTGTGGAGCAGCATTCTCTCTCTTCACTCAGTACTGAATGCAGCAGTTTGGGATTCCTGTTCTGCCTGAGGTAGCCTCAGTTATTTCACATTCACGGGCACCAACTATGATTTTTTAAGATATGTTACCTACATTTCCCAAACTGCTGTGGTTAAAAAGATGCAATGCTGTGATACCCCATCTATTTGCAAAATCCCATCTGAAACTACCCTTGTTTGCAAGCCATTTTGCTTTTCAGTGCTTCACACCTAAGATGGGAATGAAAATGAGGCAGTTTTGGAGGTTTCTGATGTCCTCCTGCTAGCAGAGGCTGTGACCCGTTCCCTATGTGCCACCTGAGGCAGGAGCATTCAGGTGAGCTCAAAAATGTGTGGTTTTGCCTTGTCAGTCTGTCACCATGCCTGCAAGATTGATAGGGTATGGTCATGAATAAACATGTGACATTTATATGGAGTCTCCCTTGAATATAAAGCAATCCAGTAATTCCTGAAGTGAAAGAGAATTGTGGGAGGGGGAAGATGGGAGTCAAATCCTGCCTCACAAGAGGTTCTTTCCTTTGCAAAGAAGCCAGCCACTATGTAAATAGAAGCAAAGGCAGGTAATGAAACAGAAAATAGGCCCTTAATCCTGCTCTCCTGGAGGTTTTGTGGCAAATCTCTAATTGCTGTCCATGGAGGGGTGGATCAGCTAGACCAGCAGCAAAACCTTGTAATACTTTGGCAATTACAGGCATTGCCAAATTTCCAGCAAAGGTTTAGCTTGTGGCTCAGGGAACCAAGAACCTGATTAATAACTTTCCCCCAGACATTGAGGAATCACATATTTTTTTCTTATCTGTTTTCCATTTAAAGATAAAAGTGGCAGTAGCTGCTTTTCTCTGTTGCAGCTTGGAGTAGTAGTTTACATAAAATACACAGATTAATACAGGAATAAGGCTCTAAGATGAAACCACCCCTCATGTTAACACAGAGGGCTGCTGAGTAATCCCCCACAGGCACACAGATAAGTCTTGTAAGATAACATGGTAGCCCTCTAAATTCTGACTTCCCTGTAAAAATCTGTTCTTTTTCAATTTCCCTGGAGTTTACACACGTGCAGTGCCATTGTCTGGAGATCAGCCCACACAATAGTTCAAGAGGAAATTGGTACAGGTAAAATGTCCTGTGGTGAACTTTTCAAAGTCTGCTATTCTTTACTTCCTTTTTATCTTTAGAGTTCAAGTTCTGAACTTTCTGTCCAACTCTTGTCTTCTCCAAGGCTCAGTGATTTTTACAGTTCAAAGATTTAGGGTTTTAGCTGGAGACATTTTTCTGTTGATTCTTTTTTGAAATGCTTTCCTCAGAAGTGTCTCTGTTGCATGCCTGCAGCTGAGAGGCACATAGAGTGTGGAAAAAGTCCTGTCCTTAGTCTGGAATGTTGCTGCTTCTTCAAAATCAAATTATGAGGATGGTTTCCTCATAATACTTTCTTTTAATGTTTCCTTTCATAATGCACGACAGGAAGCTTTCCCTTGTTTTGATCTTTTTAGGACCACAACCCCCTCCATTCTACAAATCCTCCCCTTTTTCTTTCTAGGAACCTTATGGGGGTGTTTAGGGCTCACATTTAATGCTTTCTAGGACTCCATCTGGTTTTGCTTTCTAGGCTTCTCCCTCTGCTTTTCAATTTCTTGGAATTTTCCACAATTTGTAGGAACCCATTCATTTTGCTTTCTAGAAATTCTGCTTTTTATCACTGCTCCTTGATGCTTTCTGGGAATATTTGATGTTTTCTAGGATTCCTGGGATGCATCTGTAATAATTGTCCACATTTTCTAAGATCACACCAGTTTAATCTCTAAGACATCCCACCCCAGGAACTTTCCAGATTGATTGTGCTTCCCCCATGTCTCTGGGAAACACCAATGTCTTCTTTCCTATCCATTTCCTAGAAATGTTCCCATCCTGTGAATTTCTGCTCTGCTTTCCAGCAATTCCTCATTGCTTTCTAGGACTGCCTAGAAGGAAGTGCTCTGAACTTCTAAGAGGAGTTCCTAATTTGCTTTGTAGAAGATAAGCCTTATTTGCTTTCTAGTGGTTTGTCCTTGCTTTTCCAGGGATGGTTCCTTTTGAGGAAATACTGATTTTCTTTCTGGCAATTCTCTGTTTGTCTTTCCAGATTTCCTCCATCTCTTTGTAGGAAATCCCCCAGTTGCTTTCTGTCACTTGCTTTGTTAATAACTCTCCATTGTCTTCTAGGAAGCCTCCTCTTTTTGATAAATTCAGTCTCAAACCTGGGAATTCTTCTCTGCTTTCAGGGAATTCCCTACTGTGCTTTCAAGGAATTTTCTCTTGTAATTCCAGCACCTCCCCAGTGCTGCCTGGAAAGTCCAGTGTTCTTTCTAGAATTTATAAACCACATTTTTTTTCTTAGAGTGTTTATTTTGCTGTTCTGCTTGCTTTGAATTCTCTGCTGCTGTTGAGAATTCAGTGCTTGCTTTTCGTAGAAGTCCTCATGTATTTTCTAATAATTCCCTTCTTCCTTTCTAGGACACATATTTTTTTGAAAGCTGCCAAAGTGACACTTCTAAGCAACTGACCTGCTTTTAAAACCCTCCTTTAGCTTTTAGAGAGTTAAAAGTCGTTGGTGCTTTTACTAAAAGGTGGCTCAGAGAACAAGTAAAGATCAGGATACCCTCAGTTGCCAAAGAAGTGGAGAAGCAAATCTCAAAAATCCTTTACTGACTGATTCTCCATGATTTGAACTAGAATTTCTTCATGCCAATAAAAGTGTGCATGCCATATTGGTTTTGTAAGTACCTCCACCTCCAATTTAACTTGAACCTTAGCCAGGGCATGTCAGATGGTAGAATTAAGAATGCAGCATTTTTAAACAAATAGTGAAATCTCCTTTTTCTTCATGTAGCTGCTTTACACATTAAGAAGGCTTTGCTGGCACAACAATGCCAGTCAAGGTGACAGCTTGGTTTTGGCACAGAGGCAGAACTCTGCAGTGTGAACCTCAGCTGCTCAGTGATTAGTGCTCAGTGACACCAAACACTTTCAGGCTGCATTAATTTTAGCAGGATTTGTGAAATCTGAGCAGCTAAGTAAATAAGACTATCAAAGAGATATGCCTCAGGGTGGTAACTCTGTAGAAAAGCATAGCATCTCTTAATTTTCTTTTCTGAAGTACAATGGGATGCTATTGTGCTGTAGCATGAGGGGCAAATAGAAATTATTCACAAGCCCCAAAACCAAAATGGAAAAAGCTTAGGACTTTATATTTAATGCAATACCCAAATCCTCTGGTTTTTCAAACCCTGAACCTCACAGTACAAAACCATAACATGTTTTCCTCTTTTTTTTTTTTTTTTGTCTCAGTGCTGCAGACATTTAAGTTGAAATCACCAAATCACCAAATGACAGTGAGAAATGTCAAGGTAACTTGTTTGTTGTTTACCTGATGCAATTTAAGTGATGCTGACATCACACACTGACCACATTGTCAGCTAAAGATAAGTTTTAGTTCATCCACCACTGTCAGCAAAGCATTCCCTTATCATCTTTCTCAGCTATTTGTTTGGATATCATTAAATTATTCAGGCTTTGGCTTGTTTAATCTTTCAGGTCACTGCTACCAAAAGAGATAAAGAAGTTTATTAAGAATGCATGTAGGATGATGTTGGAGGGAAAAACTGGATGGAGAGTTTGTGGAGCTTATCTTTATTCATGGAGCCCTTGAGGGTGATGGGGAAGGGTACCAGGAATCCACACAGGCTGTTGGCTCCTGGCTGCCTCAGCTGCTGCACACACGAGGCTCTGCCAAGGCTTCTGCTCTGCCTCCCTGGCATTATTAATGCTCCCAGAAGGGCTTGTGCCACTGCCTGAGGTGGCACTGCCACTGCTGCCTGAGGTGGCACTGCCACTGCGGCCTCCCTGCAGGGCTTTCCCAGCCATGACACTGGGGCTCTGTGAGCGATGTTAGGGATGCCTCAGGTTTTAGCTTTTCTGTTTTTCAGGTTCTGTAGTGCTTTAGTCTGAGCTTCATATTAGGGGATAGTAAGCTCTCTTCACAGAGTAGGTAGACAAAACAATTCCTCCTCTAGCTGGGGACCAAGGACAACCAATCCAGATCTCAGGCCCAAGAGCATAAACAATGGCAGAATGAAGAGAGAATAACAAGAAGGATGGGAATTCATAAGTTAAAGCTATAATTGGACAATTAACTCCAATATGCAAATGGAACAAAACTTATAAAATTGTGAGACCCCATGACTGGTTGTCCATTTTGTGACCATTCTGGGTTCATCTGGGGTGTAGCCCTGCCTGGGCTCTTGTACTGCCCAGGGTGTATCCACTGAGGCCTTTTAATAAATAAATCCCTACTTTATTCTTTAGCTCCATCTAGCCTCTGTTCTAGGGCAGCCTTCACAAGGCATCATTAGTACTGAGCAGGCACAGCTGGAGCAAAGCAGGGTCTGGTGTTTGCCAGTGGCTGGACTCCAGAAATACAGGCCTCTTGGAATTCTGATCCATTTAATTAGAGAGATAGTGGCACATGCACAGATAGCAAAGCAAATCTGACTACTCTTATCCACAGTGTAATTATACCATGTGTCTTAGTATTTGTGCCTCTATCCTTTCTTAAAACTGAAATAATAATTAAAACCCCTGCAGAATCTTCTAGGCATTTTTAAAATGATAATTTTCTAGTGCTTATCAATGCAGTCAAAAATGTAAAACATGCATATGTGCAACATAGGAACTCTGAGATAATTCCTCACAATTATTTAAAACTGATCTCATGGATTTTTGAACCAGATTCTTCCCTTATTTGGCACCCATAACACCATGGATAGATTTATTTTGGTATGTTATTTTTTTACTGTTGCTGGATAGTTTTGAAGAGCATATCCAAACAAACTGCTCACTCAAAGCAATGATGTCTCACCTGCCTGTTTTCTATTTTTTTTTTTTTTCCTGCAGCATTAAGCCTATTTCTAGTAGGGTAGAGCCAGATCCCTTAGAAGTTTAGGTATTGAACTCTTTTCTTTCTTTATTCCCCCTGTTGTATAATCCTTTGGAAGAGCTGATAATGTGTTGACATGAGGTTTCCATAGCCAGGTTGTGCAATGCAGGTAATGTGTTTTGTGTAATGTGATATTCCTGCAGTAAATTTGTGCAGCTGAATTTCGTTCCACTAAAGGCAGATGAGGGAAGCAGCAGTATAAACTAGGACAATTTTTTCCAGTTTTAGGAGGAATTTTGAGCTGCCAGAAATTCTTCCTGTCCAAGAGGAGTGTTGCTTCTGGGCACAAAGTGTGAGAATGTCAATTCAATAGGTCAGTGCAAGATCTAACCCTGGTCTGCTTGCCTCTCCCAAAAGAGTAATAAAGGAAACCAAACAGATTGCCTCAGTATCAGTATGGTACTGCCAACCTCAGGCTTTCCCAAACTGCAGGGCTAGCTTAAAAATCAATACATATGCTGTGGCTTTTTTTGCTTTTTCCCCAAAAGCTATCTCATAACAAGTGGTTAATTTGAATTTTTACCCTTTACTCCACAATGAGGTTTAAAAACCTAATTATAAAGGAAAAAAAAAAAAAGAAGAGTGAGATTTGCTGATAATAGACCTAAAAGAAAGACACAAAGTGTCATGGGACTTGTGATTTAAAGTGGGGTAACATGCTATTGTTAATTTTGCACCTGTATTCCTTTGGGTTTCAAATATACCAGCACCTGTCTAGAAACCTAATTGCTTGGGCTTTTGTTCATTTAATTTAACCCTCACTCCCTGCCTCCCCATGGCTGATGCTGTCACCTTGTTCACTATCATGATATGGAGGGCTGTGAACAGTGCACAGGATTAGTGCAAACTCATTTCTCTGTCCTGCTGCAGTGTTAGATCTTCTAGGTACAGGAAGGAATTTCATCCTCTTCCCTTACTAATGTAAAATCACTGGAAAAGTCAATTTTTAATTAAAAGTGGAGAAACAACAGGACAGCTACACCTTAAGCTGTAATAAGTTTAGGCCACACTTCACCCAGATATCAGCATTTGGTGCTGAGCCCTCAGTGGGTGTCATGCCTGAGCAGATCAGCATTAATTCCACCTAATGAGGTGGGTAATTCAGGTAAGAGGTAAGTGGTCAACCAGACAAGTGAGACATCATTTTTAATTGCCAAGAGAAATGTTTACACTCTTGGTACATCAGGGGGCTGTGATAGGACAGGAGACTTTGAAAAGGGCTGTTCTGTAAAACAAGCCTATGGCTTTCTCATAACATCTGGCATTTTTTTTAAAACCAGTCAAATAAGATACTTTTCAAACAGGTGCTAAAGAACATTTGTGCTGAGTTTCCTGTAAAGCACCTGAGATTTCTCACCTTGCAGGGAAATGTTCCTGGAGCTTTGTGGAGACGCTGGAGCTTCTGTTTGGGAGTGCTAACCATTACATATTAATGGCATAATTTGTCATTAGGTGATTAGTGCAGCACACCCCCGTGGTGACAACCAAATGTTTGGCACATTCCTAGGAGCAGAGATTTCCTGCAAGGTGGCAGGGAGGGAGGAGGGTGAGCAGTGAAATGTTATCCTGGAGGAAAGCAGCTCCTTGGTATTAAAACATTATAAACAAGTGCCAGTCTCCTGCTTCAGACCAAGGCTGCTTGTGAACCACATCAGAGTCCCTTCCTGTGTCAGGTTCTGTGTGTAAATTAAGAATTGATTATAGGGAAAAAGATAAAGCTGAAAATGACTCTCTATGGATCTGAGCACTGCTTGCCAGCAGACAAAATTTTTGTTCCATGTTGAATCAGGCCCCTCAGATCTGGCCTGGCAATGAAGGACAAAGAGCAGCTCTAATGTGGGTTACTGTAATCATTTGGAATAATCTTGGTGTCCTATTTAAACAATCAATACACCTAAGTGAACCCTCAATATCCCTTCCAGCTGAGCTCTTTAACTTTTTTTCTCTCCAGCAGCTCTAAGTTGAATCAGCAAGGTTGTGAGTTCAGGCATTGGGGGATTGCAGAGCTCTTGCTGCTGTCACACTGCTGCTGGTGTAAATGATGGGTGGAGGAATGATGGCTGCTGCAATCAGTATTCAAAATGTTTGTCTACAAGCTGAGTGACTCATTAATTACAGGCTATAAAATGCTACATTGCTTCTCCTGTCCGCCTCAGTCTAATTGGCAGGCATTTAGCTCAGCCTTCTCCAGACAACACATTGATGCAGGGAGTGAAAAAATACACAGTAAAATCACTGGTTTAGCTCTGTCAAGTTGCCTCATCCTTGAATTGGTCCCACAGGAGGAGAGGTAAAATATAAAACTAAAGTAAGGGGATGAATTGTCATGGACAGTTTCTGATAAGTGAGGATTTTTTGTCCTTCTTCCCTGCACATTGCTTTGCAAATGGGATTACTCTTTCAGCACAGGCAGATAAAACTGGGTTTGATCTTGTTGGTTACTACATGTTGTCAGACAGATCTTTATATTTTTATTTTGCCTTCAGTATCTCTGAGGAAGGAGATTCCATAGCATCTCTAGGCAACCTGCTCCACTGCCTGACCACTCACAGTAAAAAGCTGGTTCATGATTTTAGGTGGAATTTCATGTCTTTTAATTTGTGTCCTTTTTGTCTTGTCTTGTCACTGAACACCACTGACAAGAGCCTCCTTCCCTCTTCCCCAGGCTGAGCACTCTCAGCTCTCTCAACCTCTTCTTGTGTGGGAGATGCTTCAGTTCTTTCCTCATATTTCTAACCCTTTGTTGAAATCACTCCTTGTATATTGTGCTTTTTTTCCTTTCTTGTTAAGTCAAAGGAAGCTTACATGACATGGTTAATTAATGTCTTTGAAAGCAGCTGAAAACTTGGGGGGAGATAATTTTAAATATCATTGTTACTCAGAAACTTTGAGCACTGAGGTTTGTCCTCAGAGAACCCTCACCTGACAACATGCTGTCCAACAGGAAAAATGCCTGTAGAGGTATTCCTGCAGTAAACCAAGAAAGTCTAGTCAGAGGTGAATGCTGAGATAAAATATTGCTCCAAATATTCTTTATGGATTCTTGGATGAACAAAAGGTACTAAAGTCAGCAAGTCTTTTATTTATTACCTCTGATGTGTGGCTGTGTGAGCCTGCACAGGGAGAGTTCATGCTGTTAAATCTACAGATCCAGAGCTTCCACCCTCACAGGGCTGTGCTGCTACACATTAAAAAGATTTGACTCCTTAGGGTGAATAAAATTTTTTTGAATCTTAGTTTCAAGCAGCAACATATGGAGATTCTAAAAGGTCTCTGGGACAACTCTTCCCATGTTTGACCACCTCAAAACAAAACAAAACAACAAAAACTCATCAGAAACCAAACCAACCAACCAAACAAAAAAACCCCATTTCATTCTCTAAGAGGAGAAAAAGGAACTTTTTTCCTTTCCATTTCCATAGCAGGCTCCTTGTGCTGACATTATGGTAAGAAGTTTCTTCAAGTAGCAAACGTTAAAGTGGATCCACTGACAGTTTTGAAAGTGCAGTTAAAAGGTAGTAGAACATTTTGAAGGGTAAGAAAAGTGCTTGGGAAACAGTATGAGAATTGCTATATATAAATGATGTTTTTCTCTGAATGGATTTTTACAGCTAGACTTAGAGGAGCCAGGTTGAATTCAGGCCCAGTTGGACAAACAGACTAAACTGATCAAATGTCCTTTAAGATAAACTCATGGCAACCTTTGATTGTAACCTTAAAAGTGGGACAAGAGATGCTCAGAGAAGCTTTTCCAGTCTAATTGAGTCTCATATGTGCCAATCTCTCTTGCTTAATAAGAATACTTAAAAAAACCCCCAGCAACTAAAAGCATCCAACCTTTTCCCTTTGAGAAAAACCAGCTCCAATTGAGAAATCCTCAAGTCATCTAAGGGACAAATCTCTATCTTTTGTATTGTTTTGGGTTTTATAGAACAGTGCATGGTTTAACACCCCACTTCCATTTATTGCCTATCAGTCCTGTGAATTTCCAAGGGAGAGAGAAAAAATACCATCTCTTCCACTTACCTGGGTCATTTCAGCTTGTTATTCAAATTTATTTCCAGTTTTTGCCCTCATGAACTTTAAGGTGAGAATGGTTTGAGTAAAACCCATTACCCAGCTGATTCCAGCAGTCCCCACTGCTTGCCTGCAGCAGCTCTGCAGTGAATACAGGGCTGTGTCATTTCTGCCCCTTGTGCTGCCCCTCTTCCCAGTAAAACCAAAGCAGACAGCAAGCAGATTTGCATTCAAGTTCCAAGGAAATTGTGCTGAAGTTACCATATGTAACCCCAAAGCAAAAGGCCTTTGGACCAATGCTGCCTGGTCACACCAGTGGGAGTGTTTCACCTGCCTGGCAAACACTGGGTGCAAGGTAGGGCTGGGCCCAGAATTCTTCATTTCAGTCAGCTGAGCTAATTCCCAGTGGACAGGAAGATTTCTTCAAACACAATCATTCTGGTTTTAATAAGACATTAAGACTCTCTTGATGTCACTGGCATTACATTTTCAGAAACATTCAGAAGTCAGAAACTACAGAGAGTGAAAACCACAAAGGCAGATAAAAAAAGAAGGCAAACTTTCCAGTCTGCCAAATCCAGATGGAATAATACCTGGGCTGCATCTTTACCTGGGAATGTGAACAGCCAGCATTGGTCTCTCTTTGCTGTATTAAAAATACTGATGTCTCTTGTATATGACTGAATGGGAACAATGGACTCTGAAGCCAGTATTACAGGCAGTGAAATGCTGTTTTTTTGTCTATGACAGGGTTTTCTATGCCATATTCTTGATGCTTTTCCTCTTGTGGGTTGGGCTGTATTTCAGAGATGTATTTCATCCACAGCTGTACACAAAAGTAGAAAGGGAGCACTGAAATTTTTCCATCCTAGCAGCAACCCCCTGAGGTAGAAATTCCTGTTCCAGAGTTGTTGAGAGGCAGGTTGGCTCTGTTCAGTGTCAAAAAACCACCTGTAGCTACCTGATGACTGATCAGCTGCATGCAGTCCTTGCTATGAAATAGCACAAATTCATGGAGCATAACTTGATTAATTCAGTCCCTTCCCCCAGCAATAACTTTGCTGAATGCTGTCTAAGAATGCACTTTGTGCAGCATCTTCTAAAAGGCTAAAAAATGTGTGACAAGGGTAATTCAGCCACTGCTAATAGATGATGTCAGGGCTATGGAGGAATGTGTATCAGTCTAATGCAAGTCTGCTGTGCAATATGTGAGTTAAAAAAGAGTCACAAAGGTGTGTGTAGCAGTAAATATGGAAGTGAAAGATGATGGTGGGGAAGGATGAAAGTCAAGTCTCTATTTATAGTCGAGCAGTGTTGTTTTCTGAGTGGTTTTGGAGAAAAACTTGGAAGGTAAGGGGTGACTACTTCAGTTTGAATAACAACAGTACCCAAATGTGCAGCGTAAAATCCATTTCTGTGGTCCTCATCACACTTAGAAAATCATTTGTGTGGCTCCTTGTTGTGAACCTCTTGATCATGGCGAGCAGCATTGATATGTGGCTCAGAGAATGAAAGAAGGAGAACAAAGACAGTGCTGGTAAGAAATGGATGAGACAGGAACAGCAGGTAATGAAGAGGAACACAGCAGATAGGAGGCTTTAGATCATTTAAAGCATAATAGATGAGAAAGATAGTTCACTGTAGATAAATGTGGAATAATGATGACTATGATGAATCCTTTTCACTCAAGACTCTCTGTTTCACAAAACAGAGCTTTAAAAAATAAAACCACCAAAACTTAGAAGTCAAAATGCACAGCTCTGTGTGCTGCTAACAAATAGCAAACAGGAGGAAGATGAATATCTACATGGAGAATGGTGCTGCTGGTGGGGATTGGGATCCAGGGTGCTCAGGGGTGGGGTAAAACAAAAAGGAAGAAAGGAGAAGGGGAGGGAGAGTGAACCCAGTGGCAAAATAAAAAGGTCAGCTAACTGAAAAAGGAGAAGCTTGGAATAGCACACTTGTGCATGCAGACTTTTGATGTCAAGACAAATGATTTGGTCCTGGAACTGTTTCTCTCAGCTTATTGCTGGTGTTATATTTTGAAAGCAGTTATATTACATGTGTTTAGAAGGCAAGTGTCTTGATTTAAGACAACTGAAGGAATACACTCTGAAATCAGTCACTTCCCCTTATTTTAACCAATCCCTTTCCACCAATAAGGAGAAACAAAGATGAATAGATCAAAGCCCAGTTTACTAAAAAATGAAGCAGAAACAGGCAAAAAATAACAATAAATGATCACTAGATACAAAATAGGACTGAGATAAACTGCACAACTTTGAATGAATAGGTTAAAGTAGAATACCACTTTCTAGCTGGGGAGTGGGGATGACAGGAACTTCTAGCCTACAGTCAGGAGTTGGATTTTTTTTTAGGCTGACTTTGTCAGCTTTTGACTCTCTGCTTGTATGAAGAAGTGGCAGCTTTGTATATCTAGATAATACTTAGACTTGCTGATCTGTTTGTAATTCTGTCTCTTGTGCACTGGAGCCTGTGTCACAGGGCACACTATTTCATGTGAGATCTTTAAAATGAGCTGTTAAAATGTGATGTACAGAACATACACACCTTTTATTCCATATTTTATAGCCATCTTGAAGGTCAAATGAAAATCTGGTGAGTCCTTTCTGAGCTATTTCTCTGCTCCATTTCACAGTGCATGTGCTTGTCTTTTTATTATCCTATTATACTGTTTTACTATACTATTATTGGTTGAAATTAGTAAAGACATAAGAGAGGGAGTTTAGTATCCCAAATGCAATCTTTGCAACTTGGATTTTTACACTGATAAAAAAGGCTCCATGACCACAAATGCCTTTAGAGAATAATGCTGCTTCAATGGAAGTGTCTTTCTATCAAAGGAAAAACATCTTTATTCATCACTTAGGAACCCTTGTCAGGCTTTAGCATTAGAAACGAACCAGCACACCTCAAAAAGAAACACAGAGGAGGCACAGAAGTGTAAGAACTCATGGCACACCAGGCCTTTCACTTCTCTTATTAATATCAAAGAAACAAAGAAATAGATATTAACTGTGTTTTTGTTAACAGGCAGAGATGATAAAACATTTTTTCATGTGCTTAGGGGAGGATAAAGTTTGGTTGAGCTGTTGGTCCTAGCCCTCATCTCCTCTGAGCTGCATTTTCTCATGAGAGTGGCCTCTGCTGTGGGTGGTCTGGGATTCTGTGTGCAAGGAATGATGCAGCACCCTGCTCTGTGCTTGTCTTTAGGAGTGGAATAACATGAAGTTTTCAACCAATTCATTCTCTTGTCATGTTCAGAGCTGCTGAACAGATGTTCAGGCTTTAGTCTGTGCCAGAGATGGGTTTGGAGCACAAGTGGAAGTTTCCTTTGGAAGCACTGGATGTAATATCAGTTTGAGTGGGGCCAGAGGATCTCTTGACCAGCTGGAGGTCAGGAAAAATTCTGAAATTCAAAAATTCTGAAGGGCAAGACTGTGGGGCTGTGCATCTAGATCTTGGTTAGAGCTGTTGGTTCAACCACGTACTGTAAATGTCTTGAAGAAGGTGAGAAATTCAAAAACATGTGTTTTGATGTGGAGAGGCAAACAGTGTTCATACTATCAAAACCTGAAATGTCAGAGTGAGAATCTCTGCCCATTACTGTGGGGGTATCTTAAAATCTCTCTCTGATTCCTTTACAGTGGTTATTATTTCCTTCCTGTTTATGTGAAATGCAAGACATTTAGCATCCTTTTCTTTGGAGTTTGTGGCCTGTTGATATTCTCTTGGTTTAACTCTTCATTCTTGGCTTTTCTCAGAAACACTTTTCTTAGAAACACTTCTTCTCATGCTGATGCTGGCAATGTTCTTCTGTGGAGGAAGGATTTTATGAACACTTGGGCATTATCTGTGCTGATCCTTACAGATGGCTCAAAACCCTGGGCACAAGATATGCTCAGAGAGAACATGATTTCCCTCATTTCAGCTTTTCTGGTAATGAGTCATACCTGAAGTCAAAAGCTGAGAATTGTCTGCTCTGAAAAGTCCAAACTTTGATCTTTTTTAACTCTTATTCCTGTGGAGTGCTGCTATTTTGATGACTTATGGTGATAACCTAGTTCCACATGAAGGACTTTTAACCTGAATAATCAGTTACCTAGAGATGCACCAAACCAGCTTTTGGCACTTGAGAAAGGGTCAAAAAAATCTCACACTGGTAAATATTTTAAATTAGTAGTCCTAAGGGTGTGGATATGAAGACATTGAGAATATTTTCACAGTGCT
>VYZP01078276.1:0-131701 GCA_013400635.1 Hypocryptadius cinnamomeus | reverse complement strand
TTGGAATACGTCTCTGCTGAATCCACAACGCTCCCCACTTCTCAGGTCCAGCCACAGGTTGCCTTCCATACTGTAGAGATCAAGACAGCAGCAAGCCTGGCCTCTGCTGAAAGGAGACAGACTTTTTCCACGTTCAGGTAGATGAGGACCTGGCTGGGAGAACTCAGGTTGAATCCAGTCTATCTCTTCCTAAACACGTTTGAGTTTTATTTAAATAAATGAGCCAAGCTCCACCCAGTCCCACCGTGTAGTCTGTTGGGGAGCTTAGCTGGTCCATGGCTGGGAGTGTGGCCAGGCTCCTGTGTGCTCAAGCAGCCCTGACAATCGTGCTTGCTGGAGTGGTGGTAGTAGCTGCACCCTGCCTGAATTTGTTCTCTCCCAGCTGCCCTGAGTCATGCCCTCAGACATGAGGCCACACACACACACTCTCTGCCATAATGGTAACAGCATTAATTTATTAAAATTAATCCCGAAAAGTAACCATACAATAAATTTAAAAAAAATAGAATCTTGTAAAAAAAAAACTCAGGTGCCCTCACCCCACACCTCCAGCTGGCAGCACCCTGGGGTAGGGCTGGTTGGGAAGGGATGGGGAGATGAAGAGGACAGCCTCAACAGCAGGGCTGCAGGGGGACTGGAAAAGCTGCTGAGGCTGTGCTGCAGAGGGCAGGGCCAGCACAGCAGTGCAAGGCTGGCAGTGGGGCTGGCAAGGGTGGTACAGGGGTGGTGGGCCCTGCTCAGCACCTGCCCCTGCACAGAGCAGTCTGGCTGGCTGCAGCACTGGGGAACCTGCCTGGGTCCAGCCCAGCTGGGACCTTGGCTGGCTACAGGGCTGGCCTGGCAGGTGCATCTGTGGAGAGTGGGGCCCAGAGCCCATCCTGGGGCCCTGCTGGCTGGTGCCAACCCTTGTCCCAGGCTGCTGCTGGGGGACATGGGAGGCAGATGGCATGGTGTCCTGGCTGGTGTTGGAGGGTGCATGGACCCGGTCTCACTGGCCTCACCTTCACGGGTCTTGGCCCACAGGGTGCAGGTGTAGTATCCCCCCACACTGAGCAGGCAGGGACTGGTCTGCAGAAGATGGGGACAAGAGCATGTCTCCTGCAACCCACTGCAGCTCCATTCCAGGGATGCCCCAATGTCTCACACGCTCTTCGAGTAGCCGAAGATGCCCACAGGGAGGTACTTGACGTGTGTTGGCCACTGTGCTGCCAGCTGGAAAAACTTCACATCGTTCCACTCCACCCCATCTATGGAGACTGAGAGGAGAGGGTGCAGTGAGGCACAGCCCTATCACAGCCAGCCTGTGCTGCCTGGTCTGCCCCACTACAGCCCCAAGGGGCTGGCACCTGCCCTCACCTCGCAACATGGTGTTCTGGTGCTTGGCTGTGCAGATGAGGCGTGTGATCCCTTCAATGACTTGGCTTTTGTGTTCCAAGTCTTTTTCTTTTGGTTTCTTGCTCAGGAACATCACTGGGGACCAAGGCCAGACAGGACCAATGTTAGGATGTCCCCACCTGGCCCCAAGTGGGAGCCCCTGCTCCAGTGCATTGACTGATCCCTGCTGGGCCACATCTCACCCCTGCCCTCCTGCAGGCTCCCCCCACCCTTTCCACAAAGGACTGTGGCCCCACAGGCAGAGAGCACCCCAGAGTGGGCTTGGTTACCTTTCTTGTTCTTCTCCTTGGTGACCACGGTCATGGCCATGGTGCTGGGGGACACCAGCTCCCCTGTGCTGGGGATGCGGCTGACCTGGAGCGAGCGGAAGTTGCTCTTGAGCGTGTTCTTGATACCCGTCTCCCGCTTGTCACCCTCCTTCTTCCTGTCCAGCCCTTGTGTTGTCCAGTAGTCCACCTGCAGGCCCATCACCTCCAGACCAGGGCTCGGAGACCTGGGCAACATGGGCAGCACATGCAGCACACAGGTGGTGCCCCTGCTCCTCTCCCCGCACTGCCTCAGGCTGAGGGGGCCTCGTTTCCTTACCCAGCAGCCGAGATGCTGCTGCTGACGGACGGAGAGGGTGGCGGGGTGCAGATGGTCTCCTTGCCGTAGGGAACACCTACACTGGAGGTTGGTGTTGAGCTCAGCAGGGAGGAGGGGGTGCAGACTGTGGCATCATCTGAGTCCACTGGGGAGGAAAAGTGTGGGTTTGAGGGTTTGGGGGACACCAACAAGAGCCTCCCACTTGTGGAAAAGAGAGCTGGGCATTCCCAGGGACTCACCGGAGGCACTGAAAGACTGCTCCACCAGGCCCACCTTCACCACCTACAAGGAGAAACCAGAGGATACCCAGCATCAGCAGGACTGTGCACTGCACCTCTCCCCTCTGCCCCTGCTGGCCCCTCAACTCACTCACCCCCACAAAGGGGACAAACTTCTGGCAGGAGTCCTCGTCGGGGCTGCAGAAGGAAGAGAGTCTGGTCAGGGTCTGGGTGTGCTGAGCACCGATTGCTATGTGACTGCTGACCTTGTGCCCAGGCAGCCCTGCACTCGCAGGGGTCAATGCTGGCTCACATCCACTAGGACCATCTCCTCTGCCCTCCCTCCCATGAGACCCCCTGTCCCCAACATGGCAGCACAGGGCACACTACACAAGGAGGCAAGGAGTTGTCCCCTCCAGTGCTGGGAAAGGGCTTGCATGCGGGAGGGCAGCCCTGCCCCTCTGTGGGGTCACGGCTCCTCTGCACAGCAAGAGGGATGGACGCACATGGGGAAAGGCGGGGAGGGGCCAGGCAGCGGCACAGCAAGCACAAGCCAATACCTGATATAAAAATCAAAATAGAGACTTCTCTTCCTTGGGTGCCAGAAACCAAGAGAAGGGAGAGGTGAGAGTGCAGCTGGAACACGAGCATCAACCCCCGGACAGCACAGTACCAGCTTGCAGCCCCACCCAGCCCATCCCAGCTGGTCCCCACCATTGGGGCTGTCACAGTCACAGCTACTGGAGGGGCCAAGCACACCGGGAGGTGGCAGGGAATGGTGCTGTGGGCCTCTCACTGTGGGACCCCAGCTCCCCTCAGCACCATGCTGCTCATCAGTGGAACGCAGGGCCTCACTCACTTGTCCCGTGTCCCTCATTCCTGTCCTGGGCACGTCCCAGAGCGGGGCCGCATGAGGGAGGACAGGCACCCTGGGGCCACACTCACCTCTTCTGCTTGTAGGTCAGCATGGCCTCGGAGATGGGGAGCTGGTGAGAGAGGCTGGCTCCAGCGATGAACTGGGCAACACGGCCTGCTATGTCCACAGTGTCTGCGGGCACAAAGAGCCATGAAGACCTCGATGGCAGCTGGGCTCTCCCTCAGGGCACTGCTGATGCCAGCCTGCCCCGCTCCTCACCTGCGGTGGGAGGCTCAGCCCTGCTGAACAGCTCCCGCCACGCTGTGTCCAGGAAGAGAGTGCTGTATTTGTTATCCACCGAGGCCAGGTACTTGGCCAGAGGGTGAGAGCCTGCAGGGGAGAAGGGCAGTGTTGGCTTCAGGCAGCAGAGTCTGGGGATGTGGGAGAGGACAGCCCTGGAGCTGGGCTCCTCATGGCTCTCACCCAGTGGTACAAGCAGGAAGCGAAGGTAGTTGAGCCAGTCGGGTGTCTTGCTGGCCAGCTGCTCCACAAAGAAACGGAGGACAACACTCAGGTAGCTCTGGTCCCCTGCCACCACCACCTTCACCGGGGGAGGCATATGGGAGTTACAGTTACAGCTGCCAAAGGGAGAGGAAAAGGAGACCCTGAGGGATGTGCAGTGGCTCAGCAGGTGGGCCAGGGGACACGATCTGCCAAGCCAGCTGACAAAAACCCATTGCTGAGAATATCCAGCTTGGTGTGCACTGCCATGGGCAAAAGCAGTACTGGGACCCCGCCACGCTCCCCAGGGTGTACACCTGTCCACAACTCCAAAGGGTCCTAACAAGCCCTGGGGAGCCAGGGCCATACCCAGCCCTTCTCTGAACCCAGACAGTGCCACCAGGCTGATCCCAAGCTGTACTCACTATCGCTGGATGCGGGAGACAGTGGTGTTGAAGGCTGCCTGGATGTCCGCCACGGAGCAGGTGGATACAACCAACTGCTTGTGCGCCTGGAGCTGCTCACTCACGTACTGCCAACGAGAGAGCTCAGGTTAAGGCACCCTGGAAGCATGGCTGTGCTGGCCAGCACCAGCCCATGCCTGCCCTGAGCCCCGTGACCCTCCGTGAGTCACCTGATGGTTTCAGCCCCTCTGCATGGCACCTGTCCCCACCCGTGCCATGCAGGGAGGCTGAAACCATCAGATGACTCACAGCTGCATCCTGAGCATCCCCGCTCCTCCCAGCTCTGCTCTAGGGGCCAGCTGGCCCCTTGCTCTCACCTTTGAATACAGCAGTCACTGTTGTGGCAGTGCCATGGCAAGGGCAAAACTGTCCCAAGAACCAGGCTGTGCTCTTTGAAATAAGCAGTTTGGCCAGGGACCCTCTATTTAAGTTCTGGCATTCCACAGCAGGGCCCTGCTCTAGGCTCACTCTGCCTCTGCTCGTTCCCTCTTCTTGCTCTCTCCCCCTGTGGCACTCCAAAATCCTCCTGTCTCTTCAGGTGTCTGCATGCAGTTGAACGGTGGTAAAATAAGCAGTCAAGATGGACAGGGGGGCTGGTTTTGGGAGTGGGCACTGACCCTTTTTTCCTTATACAGGACAAGTGGAACAAGCCAATGCATGGCGTGAGTCAAGACTTCACCGCCTCTCACTAAGCCCCTTCTGCTGTCTCAAAATTTTCCAGCACCTTTTCTGGATGCCAGATGTAGCTGCAGGATCCTGAAGGGGTCTCATAGGTGTTTTACCTAACTGCATGTTTGCACAAATGTACATTTCCTTGCTCACCTTTGGCTTTAGAGATCCAGGTATGGGGGAGGCAAGTGTTTGTCAGGGACTGGGCCTGTCCTCACACCCCACCCTGCTCTGATGATGGAGTTAATGCTCCCTGGGAGAGGCAGGTGACACTCTTCCATCTCTCAGTGGGAAATACCTCTGCTGCTTCCCAGGGCCTCATGCCCACAGAGGAAGGGAGCTCTTTGCAGAGAATCCAACAAAGCTCTGACCCATAGGGTTCCTGGGAGCCAGGACCAAACAGTGAGGGCCTAAGGCACAGTCTGCTAGCCAGCCTTGCTGGGACTGATCAGGACATCCTGTTTTGAGGATCCAGTGATGCTGTGCGATGGAGGAGACACACCTGACTCTTGTGTATGTGACTCAGCACCCTGTAAATGCATTGTCTCCCTGAAGGAAGGGGCACATTGGGGGAGAGGAGAGCACAGCTTGTGCCAGTTTCCCTAGGGTGCCCTGCTATGACTGGGAGAATCCACCCTGCTTACAGCTGCCCACATGCATCCAGCTGCCATCACACATCACCTACTCACCTGCCCCTGCCACTCAGCGACATTCACCAGCACGATGCTCTCAGGGAGCTGCTCGTCTGAGACCAGGATCTGGTTCAGCTGATCGTAAACAGACTTTCGAGGCACCTGTGACAGCATCACCACAAAGGTTAACCCCAGTCAGCCACCTTGGACACTGCCCATGGCCGAAGAACCTGGCAGCTCTTGAATGAGAAACCTCCAAGTGGGCTCACCTGGGTGTTATGCCATGAGTCTGGAGAGCTCTCACTGTCCAGGCTGCTGGCACGGCCACCTTGTACCTTTGAGCTCTGCCGGTCCTTCACGGAGGTGCTGCGGGGACGCCACAGCTGCTTGCTCTCTGCCTTGCTGTGAAGGAGAAGCAGGAGAGGCAAAACTGTTGAGGAAATCTCATCTCCACCAACCCTTACTCAGTTCAGGGAGCCAGTGTGAGCTCGCTCAGCCCTGGGAGGGGGCACAGAGCTGCCTTACCTGGGGGACACGGCACTGGGGAGCTCGGCTTTGCTCCCAGAGCCCAGCTGGGACAGTCTGTCCATGCTGCCCTCCCTCATGGCAGCCTCTGTGGGGGTCAGCCGGGAACACGATTCCTCTGACACCAGCTCCTGAGGGCCACACAGAGTCACTTCACACACACTGCTCTCCTAGCTCCAACAAGGAGCAACCCTGCACCCATGGGTGCCCATCATCAAGAGAGGCCTGGTGGCCCTCCCGGAGAGCCAAGGCTGCAGGGTCTTGGGAGGGCTGGGCTGCATGTCCTGCAGACCCTAACACTCCTCCAACTCTTGCTGCTCTCCAGCACAATCTACTTGTCTTCCTAGCCCTGCTCCCAGCCTGGTGGGCACTGCTGGTACTCCAGAAAGCAAGCTGGAGTTTGAAAGAGCTCCACATTCCATAGCCTGGACTCACCACTGCAGGGACCTCCGTTCCTTGCTCTTCCTGTGGTCGCTGTGCTCCTGGCTTCCGCTTGTCTGCCTCGCCCTGGGGGACAGGGAGTGGGGTCAGAGCAGGATGGAGCACTCTGTGCAGGGCAGCTGCCAGTGACCCATGCCTGGCCTCACAGAACACAAGCTCCCACAGGGGAGTCGGGAATCTCTGGGACCGGCCCCAGAGGATGTCCCCCATCGCTACCTGTCTGCCTGTGCTGGGAAAAAGAGGAGGAAAGAAGGAAAGGAGCAGCCCCAGGCAGGCGCTGCCAGGAGCTGTGGTCTCAGAGCGCGGGCACTGTGGGGGTGCTGGGCTAGCTGGGGAGGGAAAGGGGCAGGAGGTGGTGGTGGAGGTGTAACTCACAGGGCTGCCCGACTCTTGATCCTGCCCTTTCTGGCTGTGCAGACTGCCGATCTCAGTCTGGGAACCAGAATGAGAGACTCCCTCAAAGAAACGCCTGCAGAGAAACAGACAGACGAACGGACGGACAGACAGACAGACGGGAGAGAAAAAGGCAGGAATAAGAGAGGAACAAAGTCACCATGATCCCAGCACACCCCCACCGGCCTGTCCCAAGCACAGAGCTCTGTGGAGAGGTCCTCAGCGGGACACAGGGCCAGACAGCCAAGTGTCTGGTGATGCACAGCTGAGGAGCAGACCTGTCAGCAGTGCCCCCTGTGACCTTGGGGAGCTGGAGGTAGGGTCTCCTGGGGCTTTCTGCCTCAGGTGATCCCCTACCCCTGAAGTGCAGGTGAGGAGCTGCCACTCTGCCCCATCTCACTGGTATATAGTCTCTGTCAACACCACAATTTCAGCGTGCCACTAAACCTCTCTGCTTCCTCTGCACCATCATAGCTTCCACAGACTGCTGCCTTCCCTTCTGCTTCCCCTTTTCCAGGGACTGCTCCTTGCCTCTGCCTGCTGCTGCTGCACACTTCNTCCCTTCTGCTTCCCCTTTTCCAGGGACTGCTGCTGCTGCACACTTTCAACTGCAGCATTCTCCTTCCCTTTCTGCTTTCCTCTTTCCCAAGGCTCTGAAGATCTCAGTAGTGCACACAGAACCACACCTCAGGTAACACAGTACTTAAATTTGCCAAGTTTTCGGTCTCTGAGCTGACGTTTTGCTAGAGCTGCATAGTGCAGCTCCTAGGTCCTGTTTTCAAGTCACCATAGTTCACACAGGAACTCTCTTGGGGAAGCCAGGACAGTCTCTGCCGCTACAGTGTGAGCTTCCACCTTTGCTTACCCTTTTTCCACACATTATTTCTTTGCCAAGGACCCCTTTCACAGCCTGTGGGCTGCTCAAAGACCAGTCTTTAGGAAACAAGTGGAGTCTCTCACTGGATCTCACCTGCCAGTTTTCCCAGGACCTTTACAGCAACCAGAATCCACCTGCAATGTGTGACTTTGCTGCAGGAGATCAGAGCTGGATTCCCTCTAAGCTTTGTGTATGTGCTCATTAACTCTCAGGAAATGTTTCTCCTGATGTGCCTACTGTGCAGATAGGGCTATGAGGTTGCAGCTTTCCAGGGATGACCACTGAGGCATAAAATATAGAGAAGTTCTTCTGTTAGTACTCTATCAGAGTGTCTTTCCATTGTTTTCTACTTTTCTCATCAGGATTTACCTGCAGTTTCCTGCAGGGTATCTCCTCTGAACATCCTGCCTGCTGCTTTAATTTTCCTTTTAGCATGCCTCCTTATTTGTATACAGCACACTGTACTGCCAGACACAACAGTGTGTGTCAGGTTTTACTGCTCCTGAAAGGACATTCCACCTCTGTAAATAAACAATGGTTCCTGCACAGAGCAGCTCTTCAGCAGCAGTGTTTACACGCTGGTTGGGAAAAGTCAAGGCTTGATTTTCCCCTCACTGGCTCTGTGGCCAGTTGCTTCAGGTTTAGAGTCACAATAGTGCCCTGTGGGACATTTTCTCCAGGCCACACACTGGTATAAATTACATCTCCTTTTACCAACATATTTCCTCTCTCTCTTCCCCTCCATTCTCTGCTACAAAATCTCAGGCATTGTCACCACTCTGTACAGTCATTATTCTACACTTGCCTTTCCCAGACAGAAATTCAGTCTATACAGACTACACCAATAAGTTAAGAGTCAAACTAGAAAAACATGTAGGTTTTCTAATAGATCACCCCTCAATCAGCATCTCTTCCATACTCCTCTATACTGTCCCAAGTAATCCCACCAGAACGTGACATACCCTTCATGCCACTGGCATCACAAACACACTGGATGTGTCTAGACTATNAAGTAATCCCACCAGAACGTGACATACCCTTCGTGCCACTGGCACTCATCACAAAGAGGTATCTTCATTCCCTCCTTTTTCTTAGACACTGGATGTGTCTAGATTATACTTCCTCTGGCTTTCAACACTCCATTTAAATCAGGTTGTCTCCCCCTTCCCCACAAAAGCTGTGTTTGTTTGTGCCCTCTCTCACTTGCAATTCAGAAGCTTTCATCCCTCAAGGACACCACATTAAGCACAGAGCCCTTTTGCAATTTCCTGTTCTGCAGTTTAAAGCTCTCCTCCTACAGGCATGATTGAGCCCATGTCTCAGCACACTGAGATTTAGGTGAAGCCCAGTCCTTCTGCACAGCCTCTTTCTGTTCTAAATGAATTTAGCCCCCCTTGTCCCATCCATCTTCCCAGTCACCTATGAAGATATTTGCTCATTCACCTTTGACCTTCAATCAACAGGTCTTACTTGAGGTCCTGCCTAACAGCCTCAGTTCCAGCTCCAGTTTTGCCCCAGTGCAGGAGCAAAATGATGCTGTGTGATCCCTGGCTGATCAAAAGGATCAGCTCTCAGCACCACTGGCCCAACCCAGGGCACCAACCACCTCCCACTGCTAAGGACTGCACCCATTAGTGCCCTTGCTTCACAGAGATGTTTACAGTGTGTAGCAAGGCTGTCTGTGACAAGAAATCCAACGTGAGGATCACCTCAAATTTACAGGCTGGCCTGTAATTTACTCCCCGAGAAGGCTACACAGCACTTGGGAACCATGAAGCCTACATGAAACACCTTGGCAGGCAGCTGCCACATCTCCTTAGAAAAAATACAGTCCCAGAATTTTGTGAAGTATTCCCTTGTGAATTCAAGGGATACACATTCAGCACTGCCAGAAACTGAGGCACCAGAGACCAAACCAAGCCAAGGACACTTTCTTTGTGAGCAGGATGAAGAACAGCTCAGAGCCCAATAGGATGTCCTTCCAGGAAGGGCACCAAACACTGCACGAAGACTGTAATGGTGGGCACCAGCACAAACCAGCACTCACTCTGGAATGCTGTTCCAGTGATCAGATGTTTGCAAGTAGGCACTTGCAGAACCAGGGTGGAGGCCTGTCTTTACATTTAAATACTCTCAATAGACTTTATTTACAGTTTCACGTAGCCTATATACATAAACCACCATCTGACCACAGAAAGACCTTCCTTTTTCTTCCAGAGCACCTTTGTCTCCTTTGACGAGAGACCATGTGAAACTCCTTTTGGAGTCCAACCAGATCACTTAAGCAGCTTGCCTATGTGCCTGCTGTCTCCTTCACAATAACTTGTGGGTTTGTGGAAAACATGACTTCTATCATGTTCCTGTTTTTTCCCAAGTGGCCTATGGGTTCCAGAAGCCAGCAGATTTAATTTCAGTTTGCCTTTGGAAAACCATGCCTGCTACTCCTGCTAAGTACCTTCAGTGGGGATACCAACCAAATAATAGTTTTTAATCTATATATATATGTTTGTGAGGGGTTTTTTTGGTTTGGTTTTTGTTTTGTTTTTTTATGTGGCAAGGGGATTGGTACTAGATGATCTTTCAGGTCCCTTCTAACCCAGGCCAATCTATGATTCTATGATTCTATATACAAAATCATAGAAACAACAATGCCAAGTAAGCTTGGCTTGACTACAAGAAACCCAGTGCACTATGACACAGTCAAGTAGAAAGACAATAAAAGACAACTTTTTCACAAAAAGACAGCACAAAAGCACAAGAGCCATGAGCAGAGAGGCCAGGTGAGCACAGATCACGTGGGAGCAAAGCCTGGTTTCCCTGCACGATCCAGTGGAGACCCCTGTGCTAAGTCAGCAGTTCTTGGCAGAGCAAGTCACCAGTGCTGGGGAACGGGGTCAGGGACAGCGCTGCTGGTTGCTAGTCACATCTCCACACAGAGTGGGAACACAGCATGCACATCTCACAAGGACCGGTCCAAGCAGTCACAAAGGGCTCAAAAGACAGGCATGCTTCAGTGTGGAGAGCCCAGAGAACACCAGGATTGTTGGCAGAAAGATGAGAGCTGGGAGCAGCTGGGGCTTAGATCAAATAGGGCTCTACCAGCAGATCAGTGTCAGATGCTGGGCTGGCAGAAAAATGAGACTAATTGTGAAGGAAGTCAGATTTAATGGGCAGTTTTAAGTGAGGAGCCAGAGGTGCCAATAGCAGATGGCAACGGGAGTGGAGACAAGACAATGCCTGCATTAGCCCAAGCAACAGGAAGGTGTTGGAGACCATTTCTCCAGGTCCCATAGGCTGTGCTGCTGGCCAGGGACTCCCTGCAACCCTTACCTCAGGGTGGGCTTGGGTGTGCTGTGCACACTCTCATTGTCCTCCATCTCTGGGCCACTGTCACTGTTGTTGCACTCTTCCAGGCTGTCATAGAGCAAGCCCAGGTCTTCTTCCACCTCCTGGGTCTGGTCTACAGGGTCAGAGTCCAGGACCTGTGGGACCAAGCCCAAAGAGCAGTGAAGAGACATGGAGTTCCCTGCATCCCACAATAGGCATGTACAAGCTGCCTGTCAGCCATGAGGCACACCATGGCAGTGTTCCCACCTCAGGGAGGCAAATCCAGGCTGTGGAAGAATCCAGTAACGTTGTCATTGGGCCAAAGGAGGGTGCCATGAGCATGACATCCAAAGGAGTCTCAGACACCCATCTCACTTACTGGCAGTTAGAACACCTGGGAAGACCTTCACTGGCTGTGCTACACACTTAGCCTGGGCTGTCAGCCAAGAGAAGCCATCCACAGGCTGATGTGAGCCTGCAGTCAGTCTAACTGGACAGGATTGCCCCTGCAATGCCAGCTCCTGGTGCAGTCAGTCTGTGACAGCACTCTTCTTCCCTGAGCACCATCCCCAAACAGGAAGGTGCTTTCTGATTTGAGCACAAGGCTCAGCTGCTTTCTTGAGGCAGGAGGCTTTGGAAAAGCCATGTCCTAGTCTCTGCCATGTCACACACCACATTTGGCCCATCCCTGAGCTCATGAGCCTTGTGCTCCCAGTGAGTGGGAACCTGCACTCTGACACCTACACATCTGCAGGAGATATTGCCAGATGGGGCAGCTTTCCTGTTTCTTACCTCTTCTGTCACTCTGAATCTCCTCAGCAAAGCCACAAATTTCTGCTTGAAGTTTGGTTGCTAAAACAAAAGAAAGGAAGAAAAAAAGATCAGCAAAACTATCAAACCACATTCCAAGCTAACATACAGGCCATGGTTATTCTCTCTAACATGATGTCCAGAGGTCCAAGGTCAGCTATGATTGCTCTCTCTCTCTTTAAATTTGCTGTAGGACTTGGACTACCTCTGTACTCCACAAGAAGCCACGGTCTGGGCATGAGGGAGGATGCAAGGACTCACACTTTCTCTGCTACAGGCTGAATTAGCACTTCATTTAAATCCTGTTTCTCCCCAGGCCATCTGGTTGAACAATACTGCCTTCGAGCAAGAAAAGATGGGGAACAAACTCAGGAAGAAGGTGGCCAGGGATCTGCAGGGCTGAAGCCAACAGGGATGAGAAGTTTGGAGAGCAAGGGTCTGGCTGAGCAGCTCCTCCCTTCTGTAGACATGCAGAGGAGCTGCCAATAGTTCAGCTTCCCTTGAGCCTACCCTCCTCTTCCTCAAGAAAGGAAGGAGACCATGTGACAGCAGCAAGTCAAAACTCTGCTGCACACAGATCACCACTGACACAAAGCCAGGCTGAACGCAGTACAGACCATGAACTGGGATACAGCTCTGAGCAACAAGCTAGCTCATTAATGGCAAGAGTTTCTCAGAGCCAAGGGCTCTCTTCTGTGCTCTGCACCAGTGCCAGCATCTCCCCTTCCCAACAGCCCTCACTGCCTTCAGAGAGGGGAGAAAGTGAATCCCTTCCATCCCTTCGATGATGTTGTAAATGCTGATGTTACTCTGGATATTGATGTGGTTCGGCTCATTTTCCTCCTGGCCTTCTTGGTTTTCCTCAAATCATCCTCTTCATCAAACAGATCCTGCAGGCAAAAAGTCACAGTAAATTAGAACTACTAAGTCATGGAGCAGCACCTCCTAAAATTTTCCCAACCCACATTTGCCCTCCATTTTGAAAAGCTCTGCTCCAAATGTCTTGTCTTTTTCTGCTATCCCTCTCTGTGGAGCTCCTTCTCTCTCCTTAGTACTGTTCCCCTTCAGACCTTCTTTCCCAGCACTTCTGTCCCCAGGCCCCTCCAGAGAAGACTGTATCAGCAAGATTAAGAGGAGACACAGCCTTCTCAGGACCCATGTGTTGTTCTCCTGCTCTCCCCTCTCCAGAGTTAGCTCAGAGAGCACAGCACATGAATCACAAAGAAACATTTTTTCCAGGGGTTAGCCTTAACAACATGCACAACTCCCAGGGACATGGGCCCCTGCTGTATTAACCCAGCATGATGGGACAGGTAATCTGGAGGACCCTTGTGAGAGACTGAAATTATAATGGTTAATGTCTTGAACAAATAGTCATTTGCAAAAGCAGCAGGTGTGCTTTGCTGAGGCCCAGCAAACCAAAGAGGCAGAGGAGGAGAATTTTTGGATGTGTGGTGGAGAAGCCTTTTATCTGCATAAGAACAGCCTAGGTGCAGAGGGGTGAGCACCCATCACCAGAGAATGACCATGACAAGCCACCTTCAGTGTAGCAACAAGCTGGGTTTTGAGCCAGATAAAAGGAAGAGGCCACAAGAAGCAGATCCTGCTGGATGGGATAATGCTTTTCATCAGACCAATATCCTCCTTTACACAACTGGCTCAGGTGTAAAACTTCCTCCCCCATCCCCCCTCCTTAGGCCTGAAGGCATTCATCCTTCTGATGGAGCATAACTGGCTCAACTACACTGAAGTGAGAGAGAGCTCTCACATCTTAGAAGGTGCCAAACTACCAAAGACACCTCCCCCACACACACCCCAAGCACCCCCAGCCTCATTCCTGAGGCCTTTCACCTGAAGACTGCACCTAATCCACAGTGTTGCACCAGATCCACAGTGTAAAAGTCCCCACTCCAGTGGAGGCACCTGGGCATTCCCACCTAAACCTGAATGCATATTAACCACTGAACTCTTTGTTTCAGGCTTCCCCCATCAAGACTATGACCATCACTCCAACCAAGCAATAATCAAATCTGAATCCACAGCTGGTGATATCTTTTCTCTCCACTATCTACTCTTATTGTTTCTTTACCTCTCTTTCTTTCTTTCTTTTTCTGTTATATTTTCTTTAGTGGTATCTTTATACTTTTATACTGTTGTATTACTATGGGCAATAATAACCAAAATGGACACATAGCTCCTTTCCATTGCAACCAACTTGTTCTGAAATAGACCTGCCATATAGATACATATTTATAAACACTGGTCATCCAGTGTTGCTTCACTCTAATCTGCCCCAATAACCTCAGTTACCCTCAGACCATAACAACCCCCAACATGGGTTTGTCCCTGTGCTTTATCAGCACACTGCCACAAGGCTTTCCATGGCCTTGAGTACAAGCACCACAACAAGGGCACAGCAAACAGCAGTGACACATCTCATCACAGGGTTGGGATGGGTCCGTCACCTCTGACCGTTTTCAGAACTACTTCTTCCTAAAATCCCTGTTCTCTCTCAGACACTGAGGAGTCTCTGACCTGTTATCACAGGGAGAAGGGAGAAAATCATGGTGCAAGATGGAGAGGGCTCAGCAGGGGTTTTCTGCTGCAGACCAGACAGCTCCAGAAACAGACAGATGAGATTTATGGCTCTCCAAAGTCCCTTGCCTCACCACAGACTTGACAGCAGCCCATTGCTGTCAAAGTTCTTTTTGCTGTGAGGTATTACAGCTCTCAGCCCTCTGAAACAATGCCAAATGTTTACAAGGGCTCAGGGTGATCAAGGAGCTCAATGCCTGACTCTTGCCCCAGAAACAGGACCAGGACATAAGGCATCTTGCCAGGCCTCCCTTACCTGAGCCTGCACAGCATCATCACTGGCTTCCTGCTCTGAGGAGAAGCTGTCATCCTCTTCTTCAGAGTAGTTATCAATGTCTGGGGAGCGATCTGAAAGCAGACAGTGCAAATGCCCCAGCTAAGCATGATGCCTGTCAGTGAAAGGACTGGCATTGCTGGCAGTGCTGGGGGACACACTCCGTTACCCGTGTCCCAAATGTCTGCCTGCAGGTCTGAGCACTAAACACACCTGAAGCTTTGATTTTAGGACCTGAGGGGACATTCCCATCCTCATGGTCGATGGGCTGACTGGACAGAGAGTAGATGCTGATTTCAGCCACTCGAATGTTCACATCCTTCATGTTGCTGTGGAGGCCCAGGAGTTGCCCACCATCCGTCGGGTGCTGCATGACCTAGACAGACAGACAGACAAGCTCCCTGAGAGGGTGACACAATGGCAGCTGGCAGCCCACCCTCTCTATATTATAGCCAGCCAACAAGCCAGAACACTCACAGCAATGAGACCCTGCCTGCCAGCCCCGTTCCCTGCCCAGTGCTGGCACAGGAAGGCCATGTGGGATTTCCCTTCTGTTCCCAGCATGCTGTACCTCAGCCATGTTAATGATTCCCACTGCCAGGGTCTTGTAGCCCAGGATGGTGCGGTTCTTGTATCTCTTCCTCCGCTGCAGCATGATCTGTAGCTTGTTGCCATCTCTCTTGAGGAAGTGTGGGTACTGGGGAAGGGAAGCACACAGAAGATGGCAGCATGAGGGCAACGTTCAGCACAACACACAGGTAGAAAACTCTTCTTCAATGTTGATGTACAGCAGGATCTGACCTGCTGAGTTTTGAGGTGTCCCTCAAAGGCCACCTGCACCTATCCATCATCCCCCAAATCCCAGTGCCCAGCAAAACAATCCCTGGAGCAATGGAGCAGCTGGCCAACCACAGTAGGCTCCTCCACAGGGGCTGTGCCTTTCACACTTAGCCCTGAAGTTGTGCTTGCTGAAAAATGCCAGGTAAGGGAGCCCAGGGGACCAGGTAACACCAGGTACCTGCAGTGAGAAGGTCAGCTCCAGCTCGGTCTCCATCAGGCCCCCAGGTGGGAGGATGTATTCATTTGACCTCAGGACTCGCTTTGAACCCTATAACGAGATTGACAGACACACACACTGAGCTCAACCACAGACTCCACTGCACCACACACACAAAACAATGGTGATCACAGTCCACAAGGAAAGAGAGGATGCCTTGACTCTGTTCTGTTCCACCTTGCAGAGCCACCTTTCACATGTCTATCAACACTTTGCAAAAGCCTGCAGTACCCCCTGAGCTGCCAGAGGCCCCTTCTCCTTGCCCACCTGCCAGGGAGCCCCTGCTCTTCAAAAGCCTGCTCTGCTTAATCTGGCTCTCTGCACCTGGAGTGCCACTCCCATGCCGTGGAGGGACACTCCTGGAGCCAGAGGGAGCCAGGCAGGGCAAAGGAAAGGGTCCCAATACACTGCCTGGCCAGGAAAGGGACAGGTCCTGGAGACATGTCTCCCCCAAGCAGACAGGCCCAGTGCAGATCCCTGTCTAAGCACAGTTGGCAGGATGGCTCTGCTGGAACCAAGTCAGGATGTCCAGGAGAACAGGGGTCCCCCTGATTGCTCAGCTTGTGTCTCTAGGATAGAAAACTCTATCCTAGTCTTTTCCTCAGGCAACAGTCTTTATCTCTCTACATGTAGAAATGGTTTTTACCAGAAGGGCAGAAACAGAGGCACTCTAATAATGTTCCCACTCCAACTCTTTCCTTCACCTCTGCCCTATCTCTACTATCTCTATGTCTTGGTTTCTGATAGACACTGAATGACTTGGGAGCAGAAAAATGCTGTCTGCATGCACCAGGTCCTCTTGGCTGCAGGGTGGCACAACCCACAGATCCTCCCAAAAGCTGTCTGCAATGCTGTTCCCAGAGACTGTGCCAGGAGCAAGGCTTTCCTGCAAAAGGTCCTCCTAAAACGGAAGAGAGGAGGTGGAGCTCATCCCCTTCACCATCTGTGAGCCTTCCTGGCCAAGAACACGCTGACCCTTCCTGAACTCCTCTCTGATAACAGATGATAGGCAGTCACAATGACAGTGACCATTTACTTTAGCACATTCACCATTTGCTCTTTGCTGCAGAGAAATTATCCACCAAATTATACTTTCAGCAAAACACAAGTAGAAGTGCAATTACTCTTCTTGAAGATGCTACTTCTGGGGAAGGACTTATGGCAAAGAAAAGGTGAGGATATCCTGAATGGTGTGCTCATGAAATGATGGTTTCATAAACATTGCTGTCCTGTGCCTCACTGTCATTTACCACTAAGGAAGTTACACACCCAGCCCCAATCCTAGGTGAATTCAATCCCTCAGTGAAATGCCAGTGCACACCCATGTGGAATTGCAAGGACTGGGACAAAGGCTGCTTCATTATCACAGTGCAAGGAAATACTGAGGATTCTCCATCCTTTGAGAAATTCAAACCTCAACTGCACATGACACTGAACACTTGATGTAGCTCAGCTGTTCTGTAACCTGAGTACTGTCAGGCAACACCAATTTCTCTGCAGAACAGTAGAGTATCCCTAGGAATACTACAGAAAAACTTAATATCAGACTGCTACAGTGAAAATCATGGATGACAGAGTGTCAAGGAAGGGAAAAGCAATAGGGACAAGTGGTGGTCACAGGTTTTTAGTACCTAAGAACTGAAAACACAAAGGAATATTCACTACAGTACACAGGTACGTGATGCCCAGGTCTGGTTTGCAAGGTACAATTCCAAATTTCAGGTGTAAATCTGTCCTGATTGGTCTGGTTTATAAGAGGGTTGAGGCTAGGGCAGCATTCCACATCTGGAAAATGAGAGAGAACTAATACAAGTACTGGACTAGGCAGACAGCAAAACACCAGAATTCAAGTTGAATGTGCATTTTGGGAGAGAACAACCCATTAATATAATAAACAAATTAAGGGTTTAGCTAGGATTGCTCAGTCAGGAGCAAAAAATACTACAAACAGATAAGAAACAAAGCATGACTGAGGCCTAAACAGAAAACTCTGCATAGTAAGAAAGACCAAAAAAGCCCAGGTTCCTTCAGGGAGCAGGGTTGGGGCAGCAGGCAGGCCTGGCAGAGGCAAACAACCTTTTTAGCCTGGCCCATTTCATAGCACACACACTTGTCTCCTACGTAGTGACTGCCAATATCATCTCTCTACAGCAGCACCAAGGCTTGAACCAGAGTCACCAGCTATATCCTGCAGGCAGATGCAGGAAGATCTGCATCCACAGCACCTGTCACAGGAGCTGAAAGTTCTGGGAGTGCTGGGGCTTGTTTTCTTTCTTTCTTCGACTGTTTCCTCTATTCATGGCTCAAGACAGGGTGTTAGTGAACTACAGTCTCTCTGCTGAGAGGGAACACTGTTTTTCCCTTCATGCCATAATCAGTTGTGATACCAAGGCAGGTATCTGCAGCTGTATGGAGCTGAGCCAGCACATCCAAATCTCTTAGTGCCATGCTGAACAACACACAGAAGGAAATGCTCTATGATGGCTCCAGTCTGTTAAAGCAATAACAAGGGACAAAGGTTTAAAAACCACTCAAGTGAATGAGAGCAAATCCCCTTTTCCACAGTAGTTCAGCCTTTATCTCACTCAAATCCACAGAACATTATATATTCGAATCACCTCTGGGAAATGGATAAGTTCTGTAGACATAGAAAGTTCCCCTTGACAGTGGTATTTCCAGATGAAGGAGCAGCACATGGCACCCTTGGAAGCTGTCTTTTAAAACGAGAAGAGCACTGTGAGAAGATGATCAGGAGTTATGGACAGGCTTTATACTGTCCTTTGGGTCATGCATATTTTTTAAGCAGACTGTCTCCAGCACTGGAGCTATTGCGTGGGTGGCAGCCCCATTCAGGCAGGGTCAGAGCTTTATCTCCATGCAATCTGCCCTTCAAAGCAGCAACTCCCTGACCCTAACAGAACTACTACTGAAGTGAGAGAAATACAGCTCTCCTTTCCTCTAGTCCCCAGCTTCCCCCTTGGGAATTTGCAGGTCCTTTATAAATTATGCGCATCAGCTGTTTCCATCCAAAAGATGGAATGCTCACTGGAAAGCCTTCAAACAGTTTCTTACTAGTGTGACTCATCTGTTACCTAGGAGAGGAGCAGGAGGAATGGATCCATCTGAGGCCACTCTGTAGGCACGCTGTGCTGAAGCTGCCTACAGCCTCCATCTGCCTTCCAGCAGTCCCAAACCCTGCCAAGGCAGCTGGTCAGGCAGGTGGAAAGCAGCCTCAGGAGGCACACAAACTCAGCCCACTCCCACAAGGAATGCTGAGCCATGGGGTAATGTGGGCAAAAGCATTCTCCTTGTTCTCTTCAGCTTTGCAGGAAGCCTATACCAGCATGCAGCCACAGCTACATGACCATGCAGAGAGGAGGTGACCATGTTTAAATTCAATCCCTGGATGCAGCCTCCATTCCCTAACAGGAAAAGAAGCCCTGCAGCAAGAGGCTTTGAGGTTTCAAACCGCTCAGGCCTATTAATTTCTTTTGCCATCAAGATGCAAGATTGGCCTGTGGCAGGGATGGCAGGGATGGGGCAGTCTGTTTGAGAGAGCTGGAGTTCCACTGTGCAGTCTTCCACAGTCCCACATTTGCAGCGTGTGAGGGCTGTAGCTGAGGACGTGCACACTCAGCACATTCAGCCCCAGCACAAGTGGGCTGCACAAGAACCCAAGGCTCCCCAGTGCAGAGAAGTACATTCAGCTTGGGTTGACTGTGCAGGAGAGGTGTCAGGGACCATCCCAGCCCTCCCAGTCAAGTAAGACCCACAGCTCCCAGCTGGCTGCCAGCCCCCTAGTCCTGTGCTGCTGTCAGCTGTGACCCAGCCTGGATTGCTTCCACATTTCCAAGGCCCAGCCAGGCAGCTCTCTGCTGCTCAGGTTGGTTCCTTGCTAAAGCCTGCACCAAAGGGGCACGGGTGTCAGGGGTTCCAGGGCTTTCAGCTCTCCAGAATGACACCATACATACAGAGATGGAAATGCCAGCAAAGTGGGACACTGACCAATAGTGTGTGGACCACAGCCTCTTCCTACTGTCCTCACTCCCTGCCCCAGGTTTCATACATCTTGCTCTCAATTTCTTCTGTGCAAGTGAATCAGGTCTGCCATGAAGGCAAACTCCAGCTCCCAGAGCTCCACTAATACTGCAGCTTCCAGCATTAATCCAGGATTTAGATCCTAATGTGTGCAGCACAAAGAGCTCTGTGGGAGCACAAAGCTGCTGAGCTGCCGACCCACGGTGCTTTCAACGGGATCAGCTGCTTTCATGCCAGCTGACAAGAACGAAGGAAGGACACCAGCACCCTAGTTGGGTCAGGGAAGCTGTGGCCAGGACAGCATACTCAAGATGCATTTTGTTTCCATGCTGTCCTTTGGCAGATGGAAAGGATGTGCCTGCACTCCCAGGAACACATCTCTCCACCACAAGCAGCAGAGAGGGTGGAGGGATCACACATATCAGGATGGTGGCAAATTCCTGTCCCCTTGGTGACAAAGATCCTCTCCCCTCCCTTCTGCCTGGTTCACAGTAGAGGCATTAGGCCTAGCAGGGATGCACAGGGAAAGGGAAGGGATATTAGAGATCAGACAGGGTACAAATATCAGCAGAACATTATGCACAGAGACGCTGATCCCTTGCACCCTTCCCTTCCCACCCTTCACTCCCCAGGGAGTGATCTGGATGGAAGGCACTGCTGGAAACCATCCAACACTGACCCTCTCTTAAAGGGTAGGGAACAGTGGGATGACAAACTGCAAACAGCAGTTTGAGGGGAGGGCCTTGGCAGAGGCAGGCAGGGAGACATGACAGATTCCGTCACGGTGTCTAACCAAATTCATTCCCGATACATGCCAGCACCAGGTATCTTGTCGCTGCCCCTGGGGCATCATTCCCACCTGCCTGAGAGCCAAAATCTCCCTGAGCATGCTGAGACAGAGGGGTTGGTTGGCACTAGGCAAGGGACATGCAGACCGGCACTTCACAGAGGGCACAAGGATGGGCTTGGCTTGCTGCCATCAGGCAGCAGGAAGGAGAGGAGCCTACCTGAATCTTCACAGCGATAAGCACAGAGCTCAGCTCTTTGTCCAGCTCTTTCAGCACTGTGAGTTTCTTCAGGCGCAGACTGCAGAGCCTGTAAGACAGAGAGAATGGGACACATTCAGGCACCACCATCCCTGGGGCCCTGCCACATGGTACCCAGTGCTCGGAAGGCAGCCTGGATGCTTGGCCCAGTCGCAGGCACAAGCTTGGCCTAGGAACGCTGGCATTCACGCGCCACAGAGACAGCCCATCGGGGAAAAAAGGAAAGAAGGAAAATTAACAGAGCTAAAGCAGGCTTAAGGGATTAGCATGCAACAGGAAGTCCAACAGCAGGCCATGTGGTAAAGAGATCCCTTCCCAAGCAGGGCTGTTGCCAGCTCTGCTTAAACCTACCTTGGCCACAGCACTGTTTATTTATAAACCAAAGCACTTAAATCCACTCTTATCCTGGACCTAGTTAAGGCAAATGTTCCCATGCAGACATCACTCAGCTCTTTTCTTGCACGGTACCACACAGAGCTGACTTGGGAAGCAGCCCCACAGGAGGTTTCATACAGCTTCAGCCACCCTGACAAGCTCAAATCCTGGGGACTCAGCATGGTAAGTGGCACTTCCAGGAAAAAGCTAGGAAGGATCCTGAGGCTAAATGAGAAATGAGCAGCTACTTTTGCTGCTCAAAGGAACAGTCAGTGCCAGTGAGACAGCCAGCCACTCCCATCTCCTGCCCAGGAGCCTGCAGCAGGACTCCCACAGAGACTACTTTCAAGGAACTCTGTGTCAGGAAGCAAAGCCAGACATGGCTTTACCAGCAGTAAGAGCATGCTGATGTTTTGCAAGTTACCCTCTGTGCTCCACGGCTGCGTTGCTGCAGGCTCTGGTTCCCAGGACTTCTGTGGATATCAGCATGCTGGACCTGAGAGAACTCCAGGAGAGTTCTCCCTGGAGAACAGATTTGGCTGCTAACAATTACCTCTCTGTCTGACACACTGTGCTCTCTGAAAGTCTGCTTTATTTATTTTTAAAGGAAAAAAACTGCTCTTGCTACGGTCATGTACAGCAGCAGTGTAGAACAATCCCAGAGATGGAATGACAGTAAAAAGGGAAGTACAGTGCCAAACTGCAGGACAGGTTTAGGGCTTAGCAAGCACTCACCTCCCTGTCATGTCCCTGTCCTCCCTTCTAAAATAATTTTAGCTTGTGCAGAAGGTTTCCTGGACTGTGACTGCAACTCTGCTGCTCTGCCCTTCATGTTCTGGTCCCTGCTGGTAGAGACCAGAAGTCAGGAAGCTGGGTGTGCAGGGAAGTTCTGCACACTCGTTTGCCATATGGCTGCATTATTTCAACCAAAACCCAGAGCACAGACCCTAAGCTCTCGTACTCTGTGCACTCCAGCACTACAATAAGTGGTTCCATCTCTGTCCACCCGTCCCCTCTGAGCTTCTGCTTGTAGGAAGGGAGAAACCGTATTACCTGAGGCAGGTTTCTTCCTTCCCAGAAATATTTAGGCATGGTTAGGGGTGAGCTGCAGAGAGCATGGCCAACGACAAAGAGGCACCTCTCAGGCAGGGAGGGAGGACTGAGTTCTCCCCAGAAAAAGGGGTACAGCAACTCCATCAGATGTACTGAAGGAAAGCTTGCAAAGAGGCTAAGCTTAGCTAACAACCACCACTAACCAGTGCTAATTGTGACTGTCGCTAGTCAAGCCATGGAGAGAAATGAGGCTTGAACGTGTAAGACAAGGACAGCACATCTACTCAAACTTTCCTTGCAGCACTAATTTAGTCACCTAGTTACCTGCATGGAAAAGTTATCTCTTAAAGACTAAAACTTACATAAGGATATTCAGTCTTAATTGGAGGATGTGGAAAGGTTATAATTCTACCTGACAGCTGTTCTTGCTGTAGAAACACACATCAAAAACTAATTCACTCATTAGCTCTTCATGCTCTCTGAGGCAGTATTTTTCCCTGGGGAAGAATGAATGCCTACTGGTCAGCTCTGCCCACTTGGGCAGCTCTTTCATCTCTGATACAGCACTCTTCTCTTTCTATCCCTCTCCAGCTTTCAAGATGTATTTTACACAGTGAGAGATGCTGTAGTCTGCCCCATGTCCTTCCCAGAGCACATGCCAGAAGGTGATTCCCCTCTTCCACCCTCTGCTCTTCCTCCCTGCAGCACTCAAAGACATAAGGTACTCAAAGGTATAGCTTGCACCCTGCAGCTCCAACCCTTCTCCAAACAGTGCTTTCTAAAATACCACAACCCTTCCCACAGGGATTAACATCCATGTTCCAGAGTCTGAATGTACTTGCAGCACAAGAGCACACAATTTTTAAGCAGCTTGGCTGTCCCTGATGACCCTCTTTTGATCTGTTACTTAACCAATCCCTGCATCACCCAGATTTACATCAGTGCTGAGTGTCCAGTGCCAGTACAGGGCAGCAGAGGGTCCCACACTAATCTCTGCAGATATCTACAGGACAGGATCGATCCACAGTGATCAGATGCTGCTCTGAACATTTCAGCCAAATCCTATGGCAACTATCCCATGGTTTTGTCCAGAACTGATCACAGTGTGATCCCTGAAAATCACTTTTTGGTACACAAATTATAAATCTGGATTTACTTACTCCTATAATTAAACAGAACAAGTAGCAACTGTTCTTGAGCTATGGAACTGCTGCAGGGACCTCTGCTATACTGAGTTGTGGTAAATATGTCTGTGTAACATTCTGATAGCAACAATGACTGACAGCAACAAGGAAAATGAGCTCCAACAGGGCAGTCTGACAGCCTCCTGGAACCTCAGTCCTCCTACACTCCTCTACTGGTCATTTACTGGGGAGAGGTACTCACTGTTCCCTGTATTATCTTAAAAAATGCTGCCTTCTTTCCCTCACTAAATGTCAAATTTGGAGCTTTTGCTCTGAAGTTTGATTGAAATGCTTATGCTTTCACCAAGCTAGCCTGTAGTTATCTTGAAAAGGAAAGCCCTTATAAACATGCATTTTGTGCAATTCACTGCCAGCAGCAAAGCACTGCCTCCAGCGGTTGTTTGCGAAAGCATCCAATCAAGAGGTCACAGAGGACACAGAGCGGCTTATTTTTGTTAAGGAAGCTTTCCTGTCTGACCATCCAGGACCACAGGTAACTGTACTAATTCTAACAAATTGAATATTTATTCCCCAAGGGACAGATACTCTGTCCTGCTGATGTGAAGAATCCCCATTCTTCCCATAACATTCCTGCTGCCTGACACATCCCAAAAACATACCGGGAGTCCACAGAGATGTTAACTCATTTCTCCCCTTTTTGTGACGCTGCATGTCCATGCCAAGGCTACTAATCCTGCTCCCTGTGCACTTATCCTTGCTAAGAGTGGCTCTGTTTCAACTGCTTTTACTTGGCTCACCACAGTGTCCTTGCAGGCTGTCCTTGCAGGTTGGAGGACAAAACATCTGCAAAAAGAACTAGATTTGGGTAATATAAGAGAACGCCAGTTAAATCAGTCTGTGGTTTACTTGAAATGTGCATCATACAGGTGATATTCTCCACTGGAGAGCCATAGAATTGTTAAGGTTGGAAAAGACCTCTAAGATCATCAAATCATTAACAAAGCATGACCATGTTCACCACTAACTTTGTAACCCATGTACACAAGTGCCTCATCCACCTGTTTTCTGAATACTTCCAGGGGTGGTGATTCCAACACTTGATTCCACCACTTCTCCACCCTTTCAGTGAAGAATTTTTTCCTAATATCCAACCTAAACCTACTCTGGTGCAACTTGAGGCCGTTTCCTCTTGTCCTGTCACTTGTTACCTGGGAAAACAGACCAACGCCCAACTCAGTACAACCTCCTTTCAGGGAGTTGTAGAGAGCAATGAGGTGACCCTGAGTCTCCTTTTCTCCAAGCCAAACAGCCCCAGGTCCCCCAAGCACTCCTCATAAACTTAACTCCCTAGACCCTTCACCAACTCCGGTCACCCTTCAGCACCTCAGTGTCTTTTGAGTAGTGAGGGGCCCAAAACTGAACACAATATTCAAAGGGGAGCTTCAAATCATCAGGCAGAGGTGTGAGACCTGCTGTATTCAAGGTGTCACATCCTTTTAAGATGATGTTATCCGCCATTAGGAGGATCAGCTCATACCTATGTATGTACACGAGCCACTGTGGCAATAGAGCTTGGCTCACAAGCAGTCTCTGCAGTTTTTCCACTGCACATGGAACATGGACTGTTATGGGATGTCCCAGGATAAAGAGGCAGCTTTCTCCAATACTGTTGCTGCTGTTGCCAGTGATTTACTACAGGTTGGTCTTCCCAATGCAATTGAATTAAGTTGAGTGGAATAATATGCAACTGGTTTGTGGTGCAGTCACAATTTCTGCATTATCACTCCACTACCTTTACTTCATGTACATACAGATTGGAGGGATTTGTATAATCTGGGAGCCCGAGAGAAGGAGCAGACACCATTTTATTGCTTTAAAAGCTTGTTCCCTCTCTGAGCACCGTACAGTAAGTTCTGTGTTTTCATTATTGGTTGCCTCTGTCAGAGGCTTAGTCAATTCCCCTAACCCAGGAAACCACAGCCAATGAAATCCCATCATTCTGAAAAATCCTCATATCTGCTTTTTTTTGTAAGCAGACATGGGAGCTTAATTATGGTCTCTATTCTTCCTAGGTCTATTCTTTACTATCCCTTCCTCAAAATAAATCCTAAACATTTTAACTTTGATACAGCTGAAGTCTGGCCAGAGCTGCACTGTGTCCCCAGTTTTTGCCAGAGCAATACACAGATGCATAGGATCTCTTTTACAAGCATTCTTATCACTATTTGTTATACCAAATCATGTACATATTATCCAAGAACCAATTCACTCAATATTTTTATTGCAGTGCAGTAAAAGTGTCAAAATTCTCTGCAGATTCAATGGACCTAATTCTCTACCTCCTGGAGACCACAGCAAGAGGACATTAAAGTATTTTCTTATCTACTTCCTTTTTTTCTTTTCAACAACAAAAGATAGTTTTTTGCTTTCATTTTCACTGAAGGGGCAACATAAAGTATTATGCAACAATTTCCTGCTTGAGCAGTACTCTTTGCATAGCTTCCTCCTTGAAAAAAATGAAAGCGTTCCCCAAGTTAAAAAAAACTAATATTGTTTCAAAAAGCAAGTAGGTTTTCTGCTGCTCTGACTGTGCCACTAAACTGGGTCTCAGGTGATGCCCTCCATGTATGAACAGAACTAATCAAATCTTCTTAAGAGCAACGACAACAGTCCTCCTCATTCCAGAGGAAGTCTTCAAATATTATTTGTATGTTTACCACCCTCTTACCTATATAAATGTATATGTACAAAAACATGCTTTTAGATTTTTTTTCAGAAGTACATATAAAAACTATTATAAGCAAATACTAGTCCAAAGAAAATCTCATCCACATAACAAAACTGTTTCAACTGATGTGCAACATCTGGATAATCTGGTCTTGGCATGGTGCCTACTGCAGCTGGAACAAGCCAGGGGAAAAGCCCAGTGTGAATCCAGAGTCATATCCAACCTCGCTCTGTGCCCCAGCCTCAGAGCCAGTCCTTATCCCCAAGTTAAGGGTCAAGCCCATGAAATGCTCTCTCTTTTTCTACTGATATGCTGAGCTGTTTAGTGCTTGGCTCACCAATCACTTGTGAGTGGCAGCTCATTCTCTGGACAAGACTGTTTCCCTGCACATTTGCACTGATTTCTCCAAGCGGCAGCAGCCAGGGACCTTGGGTCCTCCTGTAGTTTCCATGCCTGCTACAAATGTTAGAACACATCCAACTTTCCCAGCACTGGCCCTCTGTGCATCCTTGTCAGCACTTCCACTTTTATTAGATGCACAGACATGGACTAAGCCTTTAATAGTGTCGGTTTAGCAGCTCTTCAATATTTTTCCTGACTTTGACAGCTCAGGTTTCCCTTCAAGGTGATATTAAACTCTGAGACTGTGCTTCTGGAAAGATGTCAGAATTTCCACGGGGCTCACAAGGCACGGGACGTTCCCGATGCTCCTGTACCCCTGGCAACCGCTGGAGTAGCACCTATTCCCAAAACATGTTCCCGCTAGAGGGCAGAAGGCAGCCGGCCTGGACCACAAACCCGGGACACCGGGACGCTCCGCAGGCTGGCCGGTCGCATGGGGCAGCTTGTAAAAGCAGATGTGATCAGAGGGGTGTCCATCGACAGAGCTCACCTCGGATAGCGGCCAGGTGAAGCCACTGTCAAGGTGTCAAGGGAAGAGCACACAAACTGTGTGCCAGTGGTGAGACGCCACCCGAAATGTGCCACAGCTTCATGAAAGCAAGATCCTCCCCGGGCCCCAAGTGGTGTGTTTGCATGAGACACCACTGATGCACACAGAGGGGAGGAGAGACCTACTCCACTTTCAGAAACCAAGTCCCTGTTGCCAGCGAACAGAGCAATGAACTGGGACAGCAGCAGGTTCATCAGGCTCTGCAGATCAGGCAACAGCACAGCTGGGTGCACCAATTACAGATGGACTGGGAGGAAAGCATCAGCCTGCTCTGAGAGCTTCCCCAAGGGAGAGAGAGACACAATACTCAGGGCTTGCCAGCACACTCTTGCCACTCTGCCCTCAAGCCACTGCAACAGCTGCAGCCTGAGATGGGCAAGTAAAGCAAGCTGCACCAAAGAGTGTAACACAGCAAGAGACAAAGGCCAAAAAGTATGTCAGCACCCTCCTGGGTCACCAAGGAAAGAGCTAGGGCAGAGCCAGCGAATACCTGCTGTGTCTCGGGTCCCTCAGCCAAGATACACAAGGTGCTGTGCAGCACAACAGCCCTGGTGCCGACCAGCATTCCTCTCCTTGCCATAAGAGAGACATTTTGGCTCATCTGCATCCTGGCTGACAGCAGCTTGCTACCAGTAGCACATGTCTGCCCTGCTGCTGGATCCAGAGCAGGGTTCTGTTACTGCAAATTGCAGTAGGTTTGATTTATCCCAATCCCCAAGTGACATTCACAAATTAAATCCTAAAGCACGAAGCACAGAAAACAAAACCTCCCCAGGTTATGTCCCTTCCTTTCCTATGAAGCATTTCACAGCTTACAGCTTTGCCTGCCTCAAGAAATCCAGCTGGTTTTCCCACATTCCTCCCCTCCATCATCCCATCTCCTTCCATGTGCCCCTAGACAGACCAAAGCCAATGCTGAGATATCCCAGAGGACCAGATGACACCCTCCTTCCTATTCTCTCTGAGGGTGCAGCAAAGGAAGGGGTTTCTTATCCTCACAGCAGCAACTTGGCTGCACTACAGGGGAGGAGGATAGGCAAAGTCATGCTGGGGAGGGCAAAAAATAGCAGTATCAGTAGGATATACATTACCAGGAGCAAGGTATCATCAAGCAATTCATCCTCAGTCAGGAGGGGAAGAAAACAGTGTCCTGCAAGCAGATACATCTACCTTTCCTTGTCTTCCTGGCTGGCTTCTTGCTACTGCCTAGAGTTCTCCTCACAGCCTTGTGTCCTGGTTAGCATTTCCCCCCTGGAATGGCCATTCAAGATAGACTGCAGTCACTGAAAAGAGGCCAGTGCAGTGCATTAAATGGGACCTCGGCACCACTGTACTGAATTGGAGCACCTCATTTTTTTCATTTTCCTATCCCCATAGAAGGGAAAATCCACACCATCAGCCCCTGCTATTCTCATCTGACTGGGCAGGCCATTCTTAACTGCATCAAACATCACCATCTCACTGTGTATGCACATCTATCAGGCCTGCCCTGCTCCAATCAGCCCTTGGAAGAGTGTCTCTTTATTCTCTGGGCAGATGATCTCTGGTTTGGTCAGCACCCAGCTGCTCCATTAAACCTCTGAAGCAGCTTTCCCACCCACTGCAGGGACCACACAGGGCTCTGCCCAGGGGTTCTGACTGCCACCCAGAGCCTCCCAGGCATCTTCTCTTCCATCACAGGCCCGTAGCATTCGTCTGTGCTCAGAGATGGATTTCACAGCACTGCAACACCACTGAGACAGCACGCAGCCGCTCTCAACAGAGGCAAAGAACAGGGCAGGTCATGTCCCAAAGAGACACAACAGTCAGGACAAGGCACAGCAGGCATTCCAGGCTGGGTCAGGTGCATCACTGAGATAAGGGAGAAAGGATAAGGACATCAACACTATGCATGACTCAGCCAGCACCAGTAGCTACTACTGATCACCAGCAACAGCCATCAGAGCCGCTTGCTACCAGTGTGAAAGCAGCCAGGTGTAAGGGAGGAAAGTGCAGACAGGTACTGGATTCACTGGTTTGGTCTGAAGGAACTAAGATTCACTCAGGATTACAGAAGAGATTTGTTGGATTTATCTAAGAGAATATAAAAATCTTTCTAAATACTGAACAAATCATCCTCTGTACAAAACCATCCTCTTCCTGAGGGTTTTCAAAACTGCTATCTGACATGTGTAGCCAAACTGCAACCAAAACTGTTCCTGGACCAGCCACTGTTTTCTTCACAGGAAGGTTATAACAGGTTTTGCTTTAGAAACATGCTTGCTAAAGGAGATCAGCCAACATGCATCACTGAGTGTACACCAGCCCCACGCCCAGCGAGTCACACCAGGAGTGGCAGATGGACCACAGCAGTGCTGTGCTCAGGGTGCAGAGCACTTCTCTTTCCTAAAAGCTTTATCTACTACAAGCTTTCAGCTGTCTTTGTGCTGCCAAAACGTTACCATGCCAGCAAGGCACACTGAAAACTTGAACTACTCATAACACTGCATTTCCAATGAAAGAATGGCTACTCAGGACAGGAGCTAACATCCAGATCCCTCTGCTTGTTTGCTGCCCATGGCATAGTGAGGCTGTTACAAGCAGGAGGGCCAATGCAGAGGTCATGAGATCCCAAACCAGGGCAGAACAAGCCTGGCTACAATAGAAAAACTCACACAAATGATTGGCCAAGGCCATACAGGAGTATTCCCTTTTCTCCAGTACCCCCACAAAGCACGGGCAGCAGTGACACTCACAGACCAGCAAAGATCACTGGGATTCCCTCTGGTTAGGCCTGCAGCCAACAGCTCCAGAGTATATGTGCTCTCCTTCTCAAGCCTGCTGAACCATCCTCTGATGTTTGGATGTGCCTCCTCACATGGACAAGTGTGTGCCAGCATCTCTGCAAGCAAACAGTTTCTAAACAAGACAAACGACGCTTTCTCAAACCAATCCAAACACCAGAGCGGAAGCCAGTCAAAGAAAAGCCTATACTATGAAATGCTCCCTTCCTGTTCCCAGGCAGATTCCTTTAAGCACAGCTGTCCTTTACAGCTCCATAGCCACACACAGCTCCAGAGTTTCAGACTCAGTAACACAGGCAGCCTCAAAAAGAAGTGGACCACTCTGGCCTAGAACTTGTTCATGTTGTGGATTTGTGTTGAGGAAAAGCATGGCACACTGTAGGCAGCAGACAGAGAGATAGCCAAAATCAATATACAACCTAAATGCCACCTCCTGACTTGAGGACTGCTTCCTCCTGATCCTCCCTGCTGCAGACTGAGAGCTCCCACGAGTTTTGCCACCCTGGAGAGCAGATTACACACAAGATACACATCCTTCCTACCCTGATCTCAGGGGACATTCCTGCTAATGTGGTTAGTACCACTGTAGGAGGAAAGAGCAGATGCCACTGTAATGCCAAACCTCCCCAGAACCTCAAACTCCCAAACAGGATGAGCATGGCCTGTCAGCATTGGCAGAGCTATTCCAGCCTCCCGTTCCTAGCAAGTCTCCTCTCTCCAGATGGAATTCAACATAGAGCTCTGCCCAGCAGTTGTTTCCCAACAGGTTTATAAACCTCTCTGTTGCACAGGTCTCTTAAGCCACTGATCTAGACCAGTGAGGCCACTGTGCAGACCACACACAACAAACCCTTGTCTGAAAAGTGGGGAAGCTATGAAAGGGCAGTTGTTAAAATCATGGAACAGCCATCAGTCTGTGCAGTCAGTGACAAAAACAAGATCAGAGGATGGAGTGAAAAACCTGAGATCTGCCTAGAAAAACACTTGGCTACTCCAACCTGTCACTAACACAGACATGCCAGAGCTGTCCCACACTCCACAGCAAGGAGCTGCAGCTTACCTGGTGCTACAGAGCAGCTTTCCTTTTAGCATAGAGGTACCTGCAAACACTCCAGTGTGCACTGCTTCTCCTCGCCTCAGTTGGCTCCAAAAATAGCCCCTCCTGGCAGAGACATCCATCTTGAAACACTACTGCAATACCAAGCTTCTGGGCTGTTTCTACCCAACTATGCATGCTTGTCTGAGGCAGGGATGCCACACAATCCATGCAGCTGGAGTGGAAGTGACAAGGCAGTACACATTGCTATGGCTAAATTCCCTAGCTCAGGAATACCATGGTACTTACCAAAACATCCCAACAATAGAATACTGCTTTTTGTCCAGGTCCACTAACCCTGTAACATCAGGGTCTCTGGGAGCAGACACCAAAAAGCATGAACCAGCTATGCTGCAAAAATAAACGTGTCCAGAGAATAGTCTGAGCTCCAGTGGACCACAGCAGAGGCAATTTCCCCTCAGAGCCCTCTCCAGGTAAAGCATGCAGGCAGATGCTGTCCACAGTCATTCCTGCTCACTGGCACCACAAGATTTCCCAGCAGGCTGCCAGGCTGTCCAGCAGACTGTCCCTACTCTCCAAGGTGCTGCAGCTTGGGCTCAGCAGTGTCAGACAGTCACTCACAGGCTGGCAGGGCCCTTGGGGGCCCCAGCAAGCAGCACCCAGCATGAACAGATGACACTGCATGCACCTGCAACTGCTCACTTCCAGACACTGTCCCAGGGGAACAGGACATTCTTTCCAAGGACCACTGTACCTATTCACCTTCTCAGCAAGCTGCAAGCAGAGCCAGGAGCTATCACAGCACACATTTCACCTAGCAAAAGGGTCCATAAATAACTCGGTGTGTCTCCTCACCACATCCTGTATTACAGCCACACCGGGCACAGGCAGCCATCCAAAGACGCCCTCACTAAGAAAATTTAAATTTGTAACATACTTCAGAAGTTCAACACCCTACCAACCACTTTGTCTCTTTAAAGCACAGTTTTGTAGTGCTCACTGAAGCACCAGAATGCCTACTGAAGGACTCAGGAAATGGAGGGACAGGTGATTTATCATGCAATCCTTCCCACCAACCCACAGGAATCTCTGGCTATAGTGAAGGATTTCCTGCACAATAGGTGCACACAAAACCACTTAGTACAACAGAGGCACTCCTTTATGTCCATTATCTGGGCATATGCTGTCCTGTATATGTTCAGATGCAGCATCCTTGTTTTGTCTCTAAGTACTCTGAATTTTATACAGGAGGTCATTAAGCATTTCTGAAATGAGTTGTCCTCAGCTCTTGTACAAAGGCTTCCAGAAAAACATTTGCCAGTGCACATACTACCTTGAGACTGGCTCACAGGAAGCTCTGCACCAGCCAACTGAAGCAGAAGAGACAAAAACATGGCTTTTTTGGTTCACTGATCAAACTGTAAAACAAGCCTATAAAAGAAATAAAAGCTAGTTCCAGTCCAGAATCATACTGAAAAGTTTTTAAAACAGCCATGAGGGGACACCTTTGAATCTGACTCTAACAGTGGTTAGTAAGGGCAAGAAATAAGACTGCAATGACTATAAAATTGCAGCCAGTTACAGTTTTTAAGAGAACAAAAGTCAGGGGAAAGCAACATCAGAGAAGGAAACATAACTAAAGGCCCAGGATCTGGACATACCAAAAGGGTACCACTCAAAGCAAAAACTTAGTTCAGAAATATCTGACAATTCCTTAATAGAAATGCTGCTTGCAGCTATAAACAGGCTGCCAGTTCAGAGGAGAGGTGAATGCACTCCTCAGGATAATTACATATGGAGAAAAGGCAGAGGAAGCTGTTCCCCAGGGAAGGCAGATACCAAAGCACAGGGTCTTTTGTTAGCACAATTCCTTGGATGCAATCACCCTACTCCTCCCCCACATGAAAGATCAATCAGAGATTGTCAAGAGTGCTCAAAAGAGCCTATTAAGCTTGCACTGGGTGCCCACAAAGAGAACTGTGCATCCAGGGAATCCCTTTACTGTGCTCACTGCAGCTTTAGATCATGTTCAGCTGGGAAAAAAGAAGCAGGGAGAAGGAAAACAATGCACAGAGCAGTGAGGAATACTAGGCAAGTGCCTTGCTATGCCAAATTCATGGAGCTGGGAGCTTTCTAGAGGAGATAACACAGCACTGATTTGTTACTGCAGAAAGGGCAGACACAAGGTGCAGACACAGCAAGAGAGCTTCCAGGAACATGTTTCCAAGGTGGGGTGAGAGATACAACTTCATTGTCCCAAGTGAGGATTTGGGTTTACCTGTTGGGATAGAAACAGCCTGCTCTCAAAGCAAAGCAAAATTGCATCAAAAGCTGACCTCCAACTATACCCACAGTGCAAACAGTATCCTGAGAATAAGAGACAGGACAACAATTACCATTTCCCAGACCCTCCTCAGTCCGACACTGAGCAAACAAATCAACACGTAAATAACTATTCCAGGAGAGGACAACATCTACGGAGGAAAGTGACTGCATGGAAGCCACCAGCTGGCCCTAGCACTGTAAGGCAGCCTCGCCATCCCAGCAGACACTGGTCCCATACTTCCCACTCAGAATCTGCCACCAAGCTAGTGAGCACACAAGTGCTGGTCCCAAGATCTGGCCTTTAGTGTCCCTTGCACTCTGCTCCAGCTCCAGCACAGGCTGTCATGCTCAGGAAGGAGGAGGACAGCAACATTCACATGGCCCTGACAGGCTTATTCCAGCTGCAGGAGGGCACCACCACAGCTCGATTAGGGTAGTGCCACCAGCAGGATTTCAGGATGTGTCAGGCAGAAAGGGAGAACAGACTGCTGACACAAGTCACCCACATGCAGGATATTTGTTCATACAAGCCAATTGCAGGAAGAGTTGAGAAAGTTATTACCATTATTTCTACATTTGCCTGCTTAATCTTGTTGTCCTAGTTACCACAGCCCTGGTGACTAAGGCAACCAGTCTTGGCAAGTAAGACACAGAATGCAACGAGATGTAATACAAATATTTAAGATTGCTCTCAAAGAGCAAAAGCAGAAACAAGTAAAAGCAATTCTGTGCCCCCAGCATCACCCCCAGTCTCCCTTCATCTACTACATTTCTCATCATCTCCACAGCAGTTTGAGAATGGATCACAGGTATATTTGTGGTACCCAGGAGATCCAAGGTGGGCTGCAAACCCAATTCAAATGCATCAGAGCTCCCCTACACACTCCCTCTTCACAGTGAGTTAACTGCAGACACTAACATGTACAGTCCTGTGCCCAGACTGAAGATCAGAACTTGTGTTACCATTCAATAAACAGCTCTTCTTTATCCATGTATGGTCTCTGTAGCAAGCAGGCTGCAGGTTCATAATGCCCTGGAGCATTTCACACAGGCATTTCAAGGCATCTCCATCTAGGAACTGAGGAACATGACACTCCTGTGGTTTCTGAGATCACTACCAGCTCTGCAACAATCCCAGTCCTGAGCACATATTTGCTTCTCTGTTATTTTTATCAGAGGCACACAATACCCAGAATATCTCAGGCTCAAGGCTGTGTAAAGTTAAGTCAAAAGTTACTTTAAGTGAACCACATCACTTGGACAATATAAAGGCATTTCTGCTGTCCACAGTCCAGAACCTCCAACTCTAAACTCTTATGATCATGATCCAAGCACATATCAAGCCCAAAATATAAGCACCTCTTGCTGTCATGGAACTCCAAGTAGCATTTCACTAAGCTTATCTTTTTCTCTCCACTTGCTACTAAACTTCACATAAATGGGAAAAAACTACATGATTTATATTTTAATCAAGATATCAGTTATGCAGAACCTGTAAGAGTGAAAATAAAAATGGGAACAGCTTTTGATAGACACTTCATGTTTAGCTTGCCCTGAACACTAAGTATGCAGTAGTGCTGGGCACCTCACAAGAAATAGGAAAACAAGACTATTATGCTGGCATGGGTGATCAGATCCTGAGAAGATGAGAAAATGTCAATCAAGATATGCATATAATAACCCATGATGCATCATAATAAAAATATGTGTTTAAAATATTATTTAAAAGGAAAGAAAATTCATTTTATCCCTCTCCAACTCTTAATTATCCTATATTAGAGCTGGGTATAGCATTTTGTTAATTCAGCTGTTTACCTGTTAAAAGCTAGCCACATAAAATAGGAAGTTTCATTTTCTCCCTTTCACATTTTCACACCCAAAGAGACAATCATCCAGGACCTTGTAGGCATCCTCATGAGAAGGTGTGGAGCTTCAAGAAGAACATTTGCAAGTATGTGGAGCCAACAGCGCTGCACACTGAGCTCACAGGAGCGAAAGGGACAGCTCTGCACAGACTGCATGTTCCAGGGTGTGGGATGGACTTCCAGCTAGGAAGCATCAGGCCCTGAGTTACCTCAGAAGCTTGGAAAATTCTGCCTTCCAAGGGCTTCACTCAAGGCCTTGTTTGAACTACATTCCACTCAAATGAACTTGAGAGGAATGACCTCTCTTGAAGCAAGCACTGCTTTAAAGCCATGTTTCTGCTTAAGTTATCAATCTTTTTTCACTTAAAACAAAAACAGCATAGGGTTTTCAAATCAGTCTGACCTAATGCAACGGGGCCAAGACACAACAACTTTTAACTACTTTGGAACTACAACTACAGCAGGAATAAGGAAGCAAAGGCAACAGGGAGGCTGCAGAGAGGCAGAGGCTCTCGTTCATGTGCCCAACTGGAGGGAAGGCAGGCGGGCACCATGCTGCAGTCATCAGCTCTCTGCCCCCACCTCTTCAGAGGCTGCTTTGCTTCTCCAGCAGGCAAACTGCCCCAAGGCCCAGCCCCCAGTGTCCTGTCTCCAAAGTGGGATGAATAACAAAGCTGATTTGGAAACCAGAAACCGGGCAGGGGCTTGAGGAAACCTATGCAGGTTGCCACAGCAACTCCACAAATCCATGTCACCCGAGACCACCACACTGAGAAAACTCTGACAGCAAAGCCCTTTTAGCACCTGGATGACAGCCAGCTATCCAGTTTTCTGGCAACAGGACTGCAAGCCTAAGTAAGATCAGCCCAGCTCAATCTTATGAATGGAAGATCTCCAAGGGACACCAGAACAGCTGGCACGTCTGGTGCAGGCTCAGCATCCAGCAAAGCCAAGCTGTGAAGGTACTGTAAGGCAGATCATTGAACTGCCATTGTGATTGATTCTCCAAGTTTTTCCATTTGAGGGAATGACACATTGGAGATGTACACTTGTGAGCAGCAGAGCAGCACACATGGGGTGTGCAGCACAGATTGTTCTCTGTTAAAAAGTAGCCCGTGTTGCTCCAGCACAAGAGGCAACAAAAACATAAAACTAGACCTACCTGAGTGATTAATCCTCAAAACTACTTTATAAAGGCTGATAATAATTCGGAGCACCTTCCAGCATTTTCCAAAATCAAAGAAATAAAACTGGGTGTTTTCCCTTCCTTCTTGTTTATATCCTCTCTCAAAACCTGAACTCAAGTACCTGATATTAAAGAACTGGCTTAAGCCTCAGTCAGACAATACTGCAATCTCTCTGGCTCACAGCATTAGCAAGGGTTAAGTAGGCTTAATGCAATTGCTCTTGTCAGCCCCTCTGACTGCTTGTAACCACCACAGAGAAAGATCAAATTATTCCAACAGTTGTAGAGATAACCTGAAACAAGAGATTAATCTACCACTCACATTTCTGTCAGTGGGGCTTTTGCCTCCCTCTGGAATATCCTGATTTGACAGCAAGTCCAGCCTCACCCTTGGTGACACTGTGGGATGCCAAAACTCTGCAACTGAATACAGATGAAACATAATAAACCCCAAATGTGCACAGGTATCATTGACAGACAAAACCTAAGATCTATGGTTTAACTCTTCCTGCAAGAAAAGAGATTTAACCCAGCAATGTGAACAGCTATCAAATATGAAGGAAAAATCCAGAAAATACAGGTGACAACCACACTCTCAGGACAGAGATCGAGCATATGACTATGAGAAGCTCCTGCATCTGTTACAGACAACTCTGCTTCCAGGTTTGATGGCTACATAAAGCACAGGGTCCCTGGGTCTCCATGAACAGGCTCTGTGTCCACACCTGTGTATGAACCAGCCCTCCACTTCCCCAGATTAATGCTGCTTACTCCTCAGAAGGCAGGCTGGGCCAGTCTCCCACACACTTGTATTATCTGCTCAAAGAACAGCTGCTGACCGACACTGAAGCACCGGGTTTCAGACTCAAGGTCAGTTACCACCCCCTCTAAAAATAAAGGCTTAAAAGGAAGACTTCAATCATAGAACAAAGACTGTGGAGGTGTTTGTTAGCTGCTTCTGGCACTTGTTTCTTCAGTTTGCACTGTTTTTGATAAAGCTGGTATCTGAGCACTACTGATAATTTATCCAGCACACACCCCTGACTGAGAGCTGCACTCCTGGTGAAATTGTCTCTAGCAAAAGATTGCAAAGCCCTATGAATATTCCTGCCATCCACTTGCTGAATAACGTTTACTTGGAGCCCCAGATACACCATGGTAATTTGGGCTTAAAACACCTCTGTGCACAAGAAGTTCTGTAAGAGCTTCAAACACAATGAGAACGGATGATTTCTCATATATGCACACACTCTAGCAATGTCCTTGGGAATCCCTATACTTCAGTGCAACTTCACTGTGCTTTGCTTTTGGAAGATTTTTTTTTTTTTTTTTCCAGCTAGAGACATATTTCCATCTCTGCAGAGAATTTTTTTCAAGGAGTCACCTGGAAAAATGTGCCAGGGAAAAGAACACCTGATAACATCCCCATTAGAACTGGCACTCAGTGAGAAATACCTTATTCTACTCAGTTATCCATGTAAATGGATAATTGAAACAAAATATAAAGAGTGCTATCTATCCACATTAATCAAAGGAAAAAAAAATTTGTAAAGAAATAAAAAGGAGGGTTTAATCTGTTTACACTAGCACTAAGTCAGAATGACCTTTTCCTTATACCACTGCCTTTCTCCCAGAGATAAAACAGCATGGCTCCATTTTATGGACCTTATGCTACAGGCTGTGCCCATCAGAGAGCACACAAAGGGCAGCATTGAGCAGATGGATATCTGGGGTGAGGGATACTTACTGCCCATAACCTGGTTCCCCCAGGAGTCCCATAGGAGCCTGGACAACTCCCCACCAGGCTCATTTTCAGGCCCTTGTCAGAGATGCTCACAGAAATCAAGTAACACCCCATTTCTTTGGAAACACTGACAATCCCTCTCAGAGGGTGCAGGCAGGGAAGCTGGAGAATCAATCCCCACTGCCTGTATCCTTCTAGACTTCCACTATGCTGTATCCTTCACTCCCTGTGATTCCCAAGCACCACTGTGTGTGTCATGACACACTGACTCAGCCTGTTCATCCAGCAAAGAACGAGCCTAAACAACAATGAGTTGTTTCCTTCCAGGCCAGCACTGAGCTAGCTCATCACATAATCAGGCATGTGCTGGAACTAGTGCCAGTCCAGAGCTGTGAGGCTGAACTGCCAATTTATGCCAATCCAGGTATCCCTGCTGAGTGTAAGTAGAGAGGACCTGGAACTGGGCCTGAGAAAGGAATAAAGCTCTCCCACCTTCTTTTGAAGCAACCCAATCAAGGCATGAATCACCCACAGGAAGCACTTGTAATGCCAACCATACCTATCACCCAGCACCCCAGCAGAAAGGCACGCAAGGCTTCCAGTTAAGATAAGACAACAGCAATTAGCCACTTCGGGGTGCCTGTCACTTTTCTCTCCCTCAGCACTCCACAGTTCCTGAAGCAGCTTCCTGAAGGCAGTATTGTTGGCTTTATTTCACCTATTTTGTCCTGTGTTGAATCCTGCACCCTGCTGAACAGATTTCTACTCACAACACTGGTTGTGCTGTGTTGAGGGCTCACACAACAGCTTTGGGTCATGCATCCCAGCTACCTGCACTACAGCCCATGAAAGGTGCCATGCAAATCATGCTCTTTGGGGAAAAAAACCCCAACAAGTTGATATTTGAAAAGAAACTTAGTAGAAAACCATTCAGTGTCAGCATCTAATATGTAAACCTCTAAACCTCAGCATCTAAGACTTCCCATTGGGGTTTTTTTCCATTCTATTTTTAAGATTAGGAGGGCCATAAGTCTTTTAGGTCTGTCTGGCCTCACCTTCTGTAGAGCACAGACAAACAACATTATTTGCTCAGGCAAAAAAGAAATGGCAACACACCAAAAACTCGTTGAGGAATGGTCCATCTTTCATCAGCGAGCAACAAAACTTGGGCTGGTGTCATCTCTGAAATTTACCCCCTGTTTTGTGATGTATGTCCACAGAATAAAAAAGGCAACAGAGGTGAAAAAGCGCCTCAGATATTAGATGCAACTTCTTGTAACAGACAGACAAAGCAGCAGCCTGATGTCCTGTATTCGTTCATGGAAGCCAAATTTAACACTGAAGTTCAGCAACTTCAAAGTCATTGTTGCATTAAACAGCACCATGACCTTTACACCTAGAAACAGTTATAACTTTTTGGAGAGCTCTGATTCCCATCCTGAACTGACATACAGCCAGGGAGTGACAAGATATTCTTCAGAAATGGGGACAATTATCACAGAATCATAGACTGGTTTGGGTTGGAAGAGACCTGAAAGATCATCTTGTTCCAACTCCCCTGTCATGAGCAGGCACACCTTCCACTGGAGCAGATTGCTCAAAAGCCTCATCCAGCCTGGAACTGAGCACTTCCAGGGACAGGGGATCCACAACTTCTCTGGGCAACCTGTGCCAGGGCCTATTCACCCTCATAGTGAACAATTCTGAGTTTTGACAAGTTTGAGAATTTTAGGTTGTCCTGTATGGAGTCAGGAATTGGAGTTGATGATCCTCATGGATTCCTTGCAGCTCAGAGAATTCTGTGATATTTGAACTGTAAATATCTTAACACACTCCCTTAGCACCTGTAGAACATCTGTAGGATTTGCTCCACACCAGAGTCAGCCAAAAGTTCAGGCAACTTCCAGAAGGGGTGCAGACAGCTTTTCTTTTTTCCATATTCCCAGGGAAGAAGCAACTGAGAGGAAGTGGCTTCTGAAAACTTGGTTTTTCTTTTCTAAGAAATAACATTTATAATTACCTAGCCCTCCAGAAGCCTCTCCAGTTGGAGATAGTTACTTCAGTAGATACTTCACAGATAGTCTACATGATCCTTTCCATCTCTTCTGAAAAAAACAGGAGGGAGGACACAGCACTGGAAGATATCTCCTGACAGGGAGGAGTAAAGATGAGGGGTGTTCATCCCCAGCACCACTGCCTGGAAAGTTGGCATTTCTGCCCACCTACCCACTGACTGACAGCTGCCTTAGAAAATATTGGAAAGCTGGCAGATTGTCTCCTCTCTACCAAAACCAAACCAGATCAATAGAAGAGATGATGGAAGTCAGCTACCATGGCTGAAGAAATGAAAAGCACAGCATCCTCCCAGTAGCCATGTTTGGATTTTCATCATACTTTCTTTTTGCCCTCTGGCAGCTGCTACCTTTATAGAGTCCCAAAAAGGCAATGCTCTTCTACAAAGGGGCAGCTTCTCAGCATTCATGCCACATTACTCCATTCTCCTTTGGATTGGTGAGAAAACTAACTCAAAAGAGAGAAAACAGCTACTACGAATTTATCTCCTGCTAGGAATGTCAGCTGCTGGGAGTTAGTGCTGGATTTGCACTCAAATTCATACTAACCAGTAAGCCCAAAAGCCATTTCCAAGCAGACTTTCCATCTGAACTCCCAGGGCACAGCAGAATATTTCACACAACGCAGCCACACCACCTCATGCTTGCTGTAATTCTCGTGTGTTACTAAACTACTCGCACTGCAGATGATTGAGCAAGGCAGCAAGAGGCTGGAAGTCTGCCAAAAGCCATTGAGAAACAGCTTGAAATGCATCTGAAAGGACAGGGGGGAAAATTTAACCACACACCTCACAGTTCAGCTCTCTCAGTTCTGTTATGCTCTGGACCTGTGGCCTCCAGAATTGTCTGGAGTTAGGAGCAGGATTTTACACCCAGTTTTATCACTGGATGTAGCCCAGTAATTCACAACACACAGATGCTTTAGGAGCCCCTCATCCATTTAATCTAGTAGCTGCAGCCATAAAGAAACACACAGCTTGTCCTGACAGAAAATTCTTTTTTTTATTAGACATCTTCCTTCAGCACAAAATCTGCACACATCTTCAAAATTAGATCTTTATTCTTAAGAAGAAGAAAGCTGCTAGCCTTGCTATTCAGAGGATGAAAATCCTCCAAAGCACAACCTCTGCAGGCAAAGTAAAAAGAAAACAAAGCCTGCCTTTAATAATCACAAAGCTTTACAAGAAACCTCCTACTATCACTGCAACAGAAAGCACATGCCAAATTCTGCAAGGGCAGGGAAGACAGGCAGGCAAGGAAGAAATACTGCTGTGGGTCCTAGGGAACTCTAAACACTTTTGTTCTCAGGGATATCCACATGGAAGAGCAGGATTTTTCCTAGTTCCTACCATGTCAAGGCCTTCCATTAGAGAAGGAAGAAAATATAAATCTTACTTAGGGCCTATTTGTTGTATACCTGCATACATACTGTAAGAGAGCTTATCAGGTTCATTTCCCAAGGCAAAGCTGGTGTAAATCACAGGAAAGGAAGCATTCAGCTTAGGTGAATTTGCTCGAAGTTTATCTTCCATTGGGGCAATTTAATGACAGTGAAACAGTGTGGTGAAACTCAGCACAAGCAACAAATCAATGTGTTTCAGTCTGTAAATCTTAAGACAACATGTCAAAACCAAACTCAGGGGATCTGAGACTGGCAACGGCTGCACTTTGGCAGCATCAACTGCAACATAGCACAAAACTGAAAAGCTCTTGAATCAGTTGTATGAAACCTCATACAAATTCCAAAGCCCAAAAAATCTCTCTGCTATCTTGTTTCACTGGCCTGATCATTTTACTACCAGGCAGTTGCCACCCCAAACCATCTGTCATTTGCAGATCTAGTCCATGAGCAGTTTGTTCAGGAGCTGCTTCTCCTCCCAAACATTGCAGGTTGTCCATGCACAAAACCAATGTCACCAAGCATAGAACAGACTCCTCCCCTCAACACCCCTTTTACCTAATCCTAAACATTAAGGCTTAATCCTTACAAGTATTTCTATCATAGCTGAAAAATGGGAAATCTCAAGGTAATACAAAACCTGAAAATATGAAAGGAAGAAAATCAGCAAGTACAAAACATGGGTGGCTTTCACTCAGCCTCTCCTGTCCTTTACATAATCTAGACGTTGTAAGATATAGTAAAAACTTAAGAACTTTGAGAACCAGTGAAATAATAAGCAAATGCCACAGGCTTGAGTTTCTACAGTGCTGACGGCTGTCACACAACTATACAATTAATGCAAAATGTCTTTTAGTTCAATAGGATAGGAGGAGTTCTCCATTTTTGTCCCCTCTCCCTGGACCTGCACCAGAGACACAGACAACACCAACCTGCAACTTTACTTTATATGGATTTATTGCTTTTCTAAAAGACTGAGCACCTCTGTCCCAGGAGAAGGGGGGATGATGAGCAAGAGGCAGAGTCCAGGTATAATGCAGGTATAATCTCCAGGACAAGCATGGTAGTGGAGACAGGTATGCTGCACAGACATGTGCCTTTCAAACACTCTCCATCAGCTCCCCTTCACCAGGTACCATTCAGAAGCAGCAACTGTCCCTTGCAAGGGACAGGTTGCACACAGAGCTGGCATTCCAAAAAGAGTCCACAGGTACAGGGAGAAGTAGGAAGAACTAACAGTCACAACACCACAAATCCATAGGCCTTTTGAAGTGTGTGTTCTTCCAAAGTGTCCTTGACAAGGGTGATAACTTGTGACTGATGTCCAGTTTTTGTCTTTCAGGTGGGCAGTGGGGAGGGTGTGCACATGCCCATGCATGCACGCCCAAAGAGCAATACATGCTCTACAGAACACATAACACTTCTTTTGTAGGGATATTTCCTACTGCAAAATAAGGGAAGGAGAAGTTGTTCAAAAGTCTTCTTTGAGGCAGCCTGAGATTATCTCTCTCAGCCCCAGAAAGAACCAAGTTATTTTCCCTTTGATGGCTTCATTTCCCATAGCCAACAAGAACCAGGACACTCAAAAGATACATCTAGAAATCCTCACATTGTCACCAATCACTTTTCTTTTTTTAATCTCTTCTACTCTCTTTTATTCTCTTCTCTCTTTTTTTCTCTTCCTTCCTTCTTTCTAGGAGATTCCCTTTTTTAGCATTTGTTGTTCTACCTGCTGCTTCTGAGGAAGTCCCCCCATGTTGCTGTCTGCCCTTAGAGAAACTGTATCACATATGAATTCACCTGCACTGTCAACAACTCAGGGATCCTTCTAGAGAGCCGTCAGCAACAAATGTTTATTCTGGATAACAGGAACTGAATTCTGAAACTTCACGTGTTTTATTTATACAATAAAATGTATAATTAGGGCTGGCAAAACACCATGTAACTCTACACTTCCTCTTCATAATCTCCTTTGGAGCGCTGTGATGTCACAAGGAAGATGTTCTGTAACCTGGATAGCTGAGGCTGTAACCACCCTGGGACAGATTCACACTGAACACTGCTAACCTCAATGGAAAGTTTGTCTGGCCTGAAAACACACCTACTCTAAAGGCAGAGACCACAGAGATTCTCTCACACAAATTCTGCCTGGATTTTAAACCTTGATCTATTTAATTTTGCCGTCTTCCTAAAGAGAGCTCCAATATCGTGCACATCTCACAGTCAGGTCTCCTTGAAAAGTCATTTACGCTCATAGTATTAGAAAAAAATTAGGATGTAATTAAGCAGAGTTATTAATCTTTGGTCACTTGGGACCTGAAACCTATTCATATTCATGTCAACAGGAGTGTTTGCTGCTACAATCAGGATTGCACACAAGACAAGTGCCTCATCATTTCTCAGAAAACAAAATAATCTTCTGGGGACCAATACCTATTCTGCCTTCTGTTTACAGCTGTGTTTAGCTGGGATGTTGACCACTTCTGCCAGTCCACCATCCACCATTTTGCATTTTTGCATCTCACCCAAAGAACACCATTTCCCTTGTCACAGGAACAAGCTGCCACAGTCTGCAGCCTGGTTTCTTCCCTAATCTCACAGCTCTGCCAGCTACCCAGAGGAGGAATAACCATGGCTGCAATGGCAGAAGTGGTCTTTGGAAAATGCTTTTCAAGATTCCTCTTCCAAGAGCACACAACTATCAGGATCTGCTAAAAGCTTCAAACTTCCCCCAAAAAGACACTTAGATCTACAAAGGTAGTCATTCCTTACCTAGACAGATGGACAGGACTCAAATTTTGGGACCAACTGTTCTCATGTTTGACAAACTCCAAGTGCTCAGTGTGGAGCCTCATCACAGTTTCTTCAGGCCAAGGCAAGGGGAAGTTTGATGATTTTCTTTACAGACACCACATCCCTGCCTACAAGGGTATGAAACCAAGATTTCTCTGTTCTAAGTGGGATCCAGCAGTGTCAGGATTAAAGTATTGCTGTAACTGGATTGCTTCCTGTAGTCACAAACAATAATCAGGTTAAGAGATTTCCTTTCCCTCCTCTTGGCTAGGCTGTGAGTAGGCAGAAGTTACAAGGCAGGTGGGTGGCTGTTAAATTGTTCCTACTCCAATTGTTTGAGAGGGGTGTTCAGAGTTGTTAATTTTGCCTCCTACTCATTGATTTAAAGGCACATTTACCTATGCAGGGAGCAAGTGCACCTTGCTGCACAAACCATGAATGAAACAGACTCTATGAAACCAATCTCTCAACTCTGCATCCTTTCACACCACAAACCCACACAGATGCATCACTGAAGAGAACACAGCTGAAACAGCTCAGCCTGAAAATGCACCGCTCTCTCCCACCCCCTTTCCTGCACTCATATCAGCTTTTTCCAGGCTGCCTTCTCCTTTCCCCCTCCAGATTCTCAATACCATCCCACTAGAAAAAGACAGCAAACCCTGAGGATGGTTGAGTTACCTACCTCCACAGCACACCCAGCCAGCAAATAGGAGATTGGAAGACAGCCAAGTTCTCCACAACAGGGGACCTAACAGGACCTCCAAGCTCCCTTTAAGCACAGATTTCTATGAAATATGGTTCTCTGAGGCAGGTGCCCTTGACAAGACAGTACAAAACTGGGCAAATAGATCAGAAGTTGAGAGAGCTGGACAGACATTGTGTAATTTCCTAGCAGATTCTTGTGTGAGGCTACAACTCATTGGCTGTGTTGTTCACAATACCCAAATATTTGGGAAGGAGTGACAAAAAATAAAAAGGAAAATTAACTGAGGACAAACCATACCAAGCAACTGTTGCCCCACTGTGTGAACAGGAGACTTGCAGTGACATAATTACATTTCCTGGGCCCTGCTACAGGAAGACCTTATTGCTCTTAGAATGATGCAATTTAGAGTTAAGATCTGGATTCAGGCAAAGACATAAAATTTTATCTGTCACTGCACTTTTTATCTGTTGGATGATTCGCTTCACCTCTGCTTCCCCCTCACCCATGTTTATCCAAAGCACAGAGTAAAACCCCCACAAAACAAGCAACATTTCACTGTAGCACATCATGCAGCATCTACCACAACAGGATGTGAGACTCTGCCATAACCTCCTGGCACGTCCTGTCACACAAGCTGAATTCCAGATAATAAGGACACTGTCAAGAAGCATCTCCTGAGGATGCATTAGGATCTGCCCAAACAGCCTGAACCCTGGCCCAGCATGCACAGCATTCTACCCAGTCACACAGCCATCAGCCTCTCTCATTTCCACTCAGCCTCTCTCAGTTCCACTGCAAGCTATGCAGATACTCACTGCCTCGACCAGGAGCAATATCTTTTCTCAGCACAAAGAGCCCTTAAAACCCCAGCAGAAAGTCCAAATAATTTCTACACACTGCTCCCCAACCCTCAGTCTAGATTCCACTAGCTCCCTGGGGATTCCCATCTGGCAGACTGGGCAGCAAAGCAAACTCTGCTAGTGCTCTCACTCTCAGGTGTTTTTTGTCCACAGTCACCCTATCACATGCAAGAAATAGGCAACACTGTGGCATGGAAACAGCTGTGAACAAAGTAGGGAGAACAGGAACGTGAGTCATAGCTGTGGCTTCGGGGAGGGAAAGGGCTGCTTCAACTAGAAGAGCAAGCAACTTCAGGATCTGAATCTAAGCCTCACTTCAGTGTCCAAACCACAAGGTCATCTTTGTGCTTTATTTTCAAACAGTATTTTCAAACTTTTACTTGTTTAACAAAGAGCACATGACCAAATTCATTGCTGGTGTGTAACAGCCTCCCCAGAAACCTTAGAAAGAGCTTACTAACCAATCCACAGGGCAGTGGTAACATGCTGCAGTGAACTTTTAAAATTATCTTTTCGAAGCAATAAAAGGTGTACACTAGGTGGGACACATCCCATCTTTACCTGGTCACTGCTTTACTTAAAATCACTGTGTTAAAACTTCCAGTTGTTCACTGGGGGTCTACCCAAAAGCCATCTCAGCACAGACAAATAGTGGAAGTCTGCAGCAGCACACTGATCTTCCCTCATTTTAGCCACGCTGAAATTAGGCATCAGCAATAGTATGGCTAATGCCACGGAACTTTCTTCGCAAATGCAACAGATTTTGAAATTTTCTGTCTCCATATGCAGCAGAATTGCTGCACCAGCTGTCCCCAAATCCAAGGCAGCTTTAACAAAAGATGCTGCAGTGCCAGTTTAGCGAGAGCAGCAGTCAGTGGCACGGCAAAGTGCAAATGCAGCACACCTGCTCGGAGCCTCCACAGCCAGAGCAGCCTGTCAGGTACCTGTTGCTAAACAGCTCGCTCACTGTCTCCAGGCTAAAATAAAATGTGTTAATGAAGTAACCACCACAAAGGGGTGATTACAGAAACACCACTTACAGCCTTTTCTGCAGAAAGGAAAGCACAAGTGCTTAAGACAGGGTGACAAGTACCTTTGAACCAAGTGAGAAAGTGCTAATGGGGATGCAGAACAGACCACATTCTCACACTCATCACCTGGCAGAGTTTACAGGGATACACCTCCAAGACTGCTGTGCCAACGCAGCTAGGCTGGGAAAAGTGGTGAAATGAGGTCAGGGTTAGGTCACTGATACAGACCAACTCCTTCCATTATCCAGAGTGTCCTGGTAAAGATCTACACACACACTGGCAAAAAGCAATCATGTGCCTCTCAGTAGCCTCCCTAAAGTATAGTTAACAATTTTCCTACTAATGCTTAATGTAGAGTTCACATTTCATTGCAGCTTGCTACTCCTGAAGTAGCACGGACACAAGACTGTCATCCCTTCCACTTTATCTGCTTTTATCTTGACCTGGCAAGCACCTCAGATGTCAATCCCTGCAGGCTCAGGAACACTGTACCGTGTTAAGTTACACTGGGACAACAGCGCAGGCAGGGGAGAGACTGAAGCCATACAAGCCCATGAAAGAGTGTCAAACCAGCATGGACATCCATTTTTGAGGCTTCTTCAAAAAATTAAGAAAAAAATATACATTTAAAAAAAGTTTAATTCTAAAGAGTTGCACAGTTAAGATTCTTCACTCAACAAAGTGATTCTTACCAAAGCTGGCAAATTTGTTATTATGCTTTTCATCAACACAAGCTGTTAATAACCAGTGCCTGCACAATGCTGTTTTCTGCTCAGATCCTTGTGGGTAGAGCAGGACCTGAAACAAGGCTGACTTGTCCATACTTTCACAAATCAGTACAGCAACAGCTAAAATCACCTCCAAATAATATTAACATTTCAGCAACACACAGATGAGATGAACACAGTGTAAATGCAGAGCAATGGGAATGTTGTCCTTTTGTCTGACTGGAAGTTAAGGAACATAACAGGCAGGTGAAAAAAAGCTTGAAATGTCAAGGGACTTGACAAACATCAAGGAGAAATTTAATAAATTATTCATACACACAGGAGGTGAAATCCAAACAGGACATCCAGAGTTTGCTTCTGACAAAGGAGCACACAGGAAAGGAAGCAATACCTGGAACAAGCAACCTTGAGCATAAGGTATGAGAGAAATGAAAAAAATGTTGACTTATGCGACTTATTTCAGGGATGCACATACAAGAAAGTTCAGAAAGCCTAGAAGAAAAAAGCTGATATTCATTAACACTGAAGAAATGTAAAAGCCATTAAAAAACAATCCAAGCAGATCAAGAACATAGTTCAGCTGAAAAATACAAGCCATACAAGAACAAGATGTGGTCATTACAGCTTCACAAGGAATAGTCTTTAAATTATGAGAAAAAAATCAAACTGCTTTGAGAAGGGAAAAGTTAAGACTTGGATTGAAAGACTGCTCAATTACAGGTATGCAAGTGGAGCTAGAAGCAAGGAAAAAATCATGAGAACAGTGTCAAAAGTATCACAGGCACGTGCAGGGCTTTTGAGGGAAAGGAGCAATGAGAAAAAAGTGCATGTATTGATAAGGCAGAAAATAGACTAGAAGAAGACAGCTGAAAGAACATGGAGGGAAATCCTAAATACACAGGACCTCTTCTAAAAGTATATAAATAATGTAAATCTAAGTTATACTTATCTAAATAATACGGATTCAGAGACACTACTTGAATTGTTACTGAAAATGAAACAGCAGAAGAATCAATGAGAGGCTTTGCATGAATAGGATCTTCTCCCATGGTAGAGAAAGCTATTAAAGAACAGGAAAAGAGTAGCAGAACCCTTTACCAGGGAGTTACTCTTATTCTAACCCTGCTACCACTGCAACAGTCCAACACCTGATTGTTAATGGTTTTCAGTTTCAGAAAATGGAACTAAAGACATGGGTTCTGCTGTCATCCTGAACTGCCTATACTGATAAGAATTTAGTTATCACATATGCAGAAAAACAGTTAAAAATGCATAGCTGGGCATGGAACCTGGACATTTTTGTCCAGGAAATGGTCCCACATGCACTGGCTTTGGATCTCATGCTACTTAAAATATGTTCGCACTGAAGAATAAGAAACATGATAAGAAATGGAAGTTTAAAAATCAGCATGAGTAGGTAAATAAGGAAAACATACAACAAACAGAACAGGAGCTCTAATTTACTAAACAGAACCCCTCACTGAGTTAGACCACAATACACAAAAACAGGACACAAGAGATGGCAGTGGGCAGCATTATAAAGGAGAGGGCATTGCAACAGGCCAGCAGAAAATGTCAGTGTAATTTTGGGCTGTGTGCACCGAGGCTGAATCACACTGCAGAGCAGGGAGTGGTCTCTGTAACCACAGTTGCAATGTGTTCAGGCACCTGAAATATTGCAGCTCTCTTCCCAGCACACTGCAATGAGTATATTGAAGCATCCAAACAAAGCCTCATTTCGCTAAGAGACTTCCAGCCACAAGAGCAGTATCTCTTGAGCTGTCTGCTTCCCCAGAGGCAGAGACAAGTTCCTGCTGCCACATCCCACACAGAGGAGTAAGACACTCGCACTTCTTGTTTCCCAAAACAGTACTCACCAGCTTTGATGTAGTTAAAAAAAACCCAAAACAAACCAAAACAGAAGCACAGCTTCCGCATCAGCTGGGATGCTGAAAGCTTGGACAAGATAACAACACAAGGTATTTGGAAAATAGCTCTGGCCATATGCTCACCTGGCATGCCATAAAATGCAGTATGTTTTTTACCTCTGGCTCTCTTTTGGAAACAACTTTTAAAGTTGACAGGAGACACAGCTTTCAATCTAGACTCATTCCATGCTCAAACAAGTACACAAAAGCATCAGCACAGACTTAACCACAGAATGGATCCCTAAGGAAACCCTGTAAGCTGTTGGTGCTCAGCAATTCCTTCTTTTGACAGAATTAAGGTCTGGGAATTGTGATCCCAGAGAAGGGTGGACTGTACACAAACAACATGGTTGCTAAAGATCAGCCACAAGCGACTGAGGACGCCAGAGGAAGCCAAATGTGCACTCGTGGTGTCCTAGCACAGTAAGAACAATGCAACATTTTTGATAAGTCATCAGAGAACTGTTGCAACACAGCCTGGCTAATGAATGAAGCACTGGAAACAAGGCTACGACGCAGTGTGACAGGTCCTTCAAATAAAATTAAACCCTCAGGGAAGTCACTATTAACATTTTGCAAGGAGCACATCCCCATCAATCATATTAGGAGGGAACACTTATCCCAAGTTCTGCTCAATTATTGTATGCTCAGAAGGAAAACAAAACACTGCCAGAGAAGAAATCCCAAATGTGCTCCACTGCCACAGAGAGCCACAGATAGTGGACAACATATGAGACATATTATCCTGCAGGCCTGTAGCCAAGCCCATGATATTAAGAATAATAAGCAATCTGATGGCTGTTTAGAACATTTTGTTTTCTATATAGGACTGCAAGGAAATCATAATTCAAACACAGCATATCACCAGTTATAAGAGACTGTTTCCCTACAAGAAACTGTGGCCTCTCCCAAGCACTCTGGATCTGAGGCTACATCAGTTTGTCAAGGAATCATAGTGTCTTCTGAAGGAACAATCTGGAATCATTTAACATTCCCAGAGGTGCAACTCTGTAGCTTATCCAAACAGAACAGATTTTGCTGAGGTTGGAAGTTTACCATGAAAATGTCTGATTTACCCAGGAAACCACTCAAGAACATCTCAGGCAGATAAATACATATTATTCCAGCTGGAATAAGCATTTCTTAAAGGAACACCAGTTCAGAGGCTCTTCATTGCCATGGAACTCTTAGGGGGTGTAGAAAAGACAGGCAATGCTCTGTGCTGAGAGTAAACAGACCCCTGAACCCACAGCAGCCCCTTCATGTAGGTGTGCCAGAGGAGAGCACGTTCCTTCCCTTCACACCACACGGCAGGAACTGTCACTGAAAGGATTCCTGGACCTCAGGCAATGGAAAGCATGCAACCACACCTGCACAAATAAAGTGTTAACCTACTCTCCATGAGTTGCCAGGTAATGGACACTGGCTGCCCCAAACAGGAAAACTGGGTTGCAGAGACAAGAGCATTCACCTCATGGAACTTGAGAGGATCACCCTAGCTGGCACTTTTGGGATCCTTCCAGTTGTACTTGCAACAACTGCTCTCATTCCAAGAAGACATTCATTAGGCTGTAACACCCCAAAATAAAAGTTTGCAATTTATAATGATAGAGAATTCAGAACACCTGCTGGAATGTAATATCCTGAAGGTACACACACACAGTCTCACAAAGTGAGCCCAAAACACATGCATTTCCCTCAATCAATGTTTTTCTAACAACCATACACAGGAGACACTGTGTTCGAGCACAGTGTGTGGGTGGCAGCAAGACTTGGAATGTTTCCTCATGCATTGTACTGAGATACAAGGCATTGTGGATGAAATGCAGTGTATTTGAAACCTTGCAGTGCCATTCACAGCATAATCTGCACAGGTAGAATCTGCCTTTGCAGCCTGACCTCAGCAATACTGACGCAGCAACCAAAACACAACTTGTATCTCTCACCTCTAACTAGAAATATGATTACTTATCACTGAAACAACATCCACATAACTCTGAACACAGTAGCTGTGTCATGGAAAAAGTGAACACAATCACACAATCTTATCTTGTTTCCTAATTAAGAACTCACATTTATGGACGCTCAGATGTTAAAAGAAAAAAATAAAAAGAGCAGTCCTATTAAAAGAGGTGGAAAATACCACTATGTGGAAATAACAAGACCTCAAGCATGTTTGCACGAAGTCCTTTCACACATTTTTTCCCAACGTACTGCCTGACCAACACACAAAACAATGAGAACACAGTAAGACACTACCTTGATGCAGACGGACATTTTACCTTGGCAATGCTCTAGTTCACTTCTGGCCATCTCTACACAGTGAAAATCTGCTACGACCCCTAAAGGGACCTATATGCAAGGTATCTAAATAAAGACACTCCCACCTCAGAACACTGCTATAAAGACTTCTACTAAGATAACTATGAGTAGAAGTTAAGGCTGATTGATGGACAATTTTAGCCAAAGCATGCTTCACATCCTGCATTGTGAATTAAGCAGGTTTGTTTTCCTTCTAAGGCACTGTGATGGGAAGCCAATCATTTTGAGCCAATGGGTAGCCCCACTGAAGATGCAAAGAGCATTTTGTAGTTTCCAGGTGTTTACTTCCTTCTGCCTTTCTGCATAATAGCCCACTGATCATAAAATTCAGCTCTGCCTCCCCTGGCAGCCACTTAAGCCAAAGGCAGCTGGGTCTAGGCTATGCTCAGTCAGTTCATAGAAGGGTCATCAAGAGGTCACAGATCTCTCTCAACTTGGCCCTGAAAAGAGAAAGACCTCAGCAGGAGGGATGGTACCTCCATCCTGAGAGCAAGGCAATTTCCAGAAATAAATGTGGACTTCGTTCAGTGGCACATGCCCGATTCAGCCAGAAAAAAACTTCCATTACAGGCAAAGGCTGAGCTTAGAAAGCCAAGATCCTCCTGCAAGGCATCAAAAGTCCTGCAGTCATACTACTGAACCATTCCATGCACTGGAGATTATACTTCCCACTGCCCATTTTTATGGGCCCCAGACTCTCTCTGGTAGCTTGAAGGTCTGGACAACCTCCCACCTGTCCTGCATTAACAGTCCAGCACAAAGTAACCCCACAAAGGTTGATGCAGCCCAGTCCCACTCCTGCAGCAGCCAGAGCTGCACCTGCAGAAAATTAAACACCTAAGAAGGAGCACAGGGACAGCCAAGACTTGCAATAGAGACTCCAGAAAAATAAATCATCTTCTATAGCATTAAAACCAGTGCAAAGTTCTTCTTTCTCCAGATATGCATAAGTATGGAAAAAATGCAGACTACACATACATAAGAGACAGAGAAGCCCAAGGACATTATTGCCCATGGATGGAAATCATTTTGCCACCACTACCACTCCCAAAGCACAGTGAGACCAGAGACCACCTGTGCTGGGCACTGGGACAGCACAGCAGAGCTCCTGCCTTGAAGAACACATCAAGGCTATACCATATACCAGCAGATCAGCAGAGAAAGAACATGGGCAAGCAGTAAGGAAGCACAGTGCACAGATACACCATTAATAGCTCAGGTTTGGGGCTTGAGCCCCCTTCAGCTCCAGTGAACTGAAACACTTGCCTGACACGTGCCTGTCCGTGACCTGCTCACTCAGGAAAGCTTGGGCCAACTGGAGACTGGAAAACACAGAAGCACCAGTCCTACACTGGTCACTGTGGACTGTGGCCACTGGCAGGATTTCTCCAGACCTGCTGACTCTACAGACATGACAGCACATCATGTTAGAGCCATGGCCTCTGAAGGAAGAATCAGCTTCCATTAGCTTCTTCCCATCTAAGCAGATGCTGTGTTTGAAGATATTCCAGAGATGATATTTCAGATTAATTTCACAGCAGTTCCCTGCAAGCAGCTGTGTCAGATGGCTGCCCCTGGGCTGTCAGCACACAAAGGAGCTCGTGCATTAGAACAAGCATCCACACAGTGCTAATGGAAACAGTCCTTGTGAGAAGACACAGGATTCACCGGGCCAAAAACCAGTTCTACAGACAACTTTCAGACTGATTACACATCACTTCTCACCCGCTGGCATCCTGCCACCCATGTAACCCACTTCTACACTCTTCTACACTCAGACTCACTGTTCTCAGTCACTGTCTGTGGTTTGCCCAAAGCAGTTCTCCTCTCCCTAGCTCCTGCAGCACTTCGTTTGTGAAGCCTATGTACAGGCACATCCTTCACCATCACTAAGTTCTGTGTTTTGCATATGCAAATTTTTTTCTACAGGAAGTCAACCTGATAATTCTGTCCTGCTCTCCAAATTCCAGCTTGGGAGTAACCTGCCCACAAATGAACAACACCTCAAGTCACTTTAAAGCTATGAAATGATCACTTGCTTCCTGCTCCACACAACAGCCTCAGCGTGTGTCATCAAAAGGTGCACAGGCTTTTAGCAGACACATGTTGCAAACTCCTTCACATCTGCTGCCTGCCGAGCCCAGCACTCCCTTGGGCACCACAATCACAGAGGCTTTCTCTAGTAGCCTGGAGTATTTTGGAACATTTCTACTCCAGCCCATCTGGCTACACAGTCACTGAGTTTCCCCGTACAAACATATTCATCTAGCAAAGCCTTTCACAAAGGCTGGTATCCTGCTGCCCTACAGGAACGGGGTTTTTTTCTCCCTCTTGAATTTAACACCTCTAATTTTTGTGAAACACTTGAATACATCATTGCAGACAACACACCACAGCCCAGAGACACAAGGAACTAGGGTGACTTCCTGAATCTGCTCTGTAACTCTCATGAGAAGAGCTGATCAGAGTCTGATAAGACGAGTGGGGCCAAAGGACACCCACCCACCTCGTTAACACATCAGGCACCTTCTGGCTCCAAGATAGTGTTCATAAGCACATCTAGCCACACAGACAGTGATGACATCCACACCACTCAGCCTGTCTCCCAGCTCTGCCAGAGATACAACTCTGACTTCAGCTGGCAGCACAGCGAATCCTTCCTGCTGCTCCCTAAGGTCTGGAGCGTAGATGACACGGATGCCTGATGGCCACTGCCTGGCTTCACGGAAGCGGCTGTAGGGCCATCACCGTTCACTTCGGGGGCAAAGAGGCAGCTTTGCAAAGCACGGCCACGACGATACACCCCCTTCTGAGATCCACGGCCATCGCGGCACACGCTCGCCAGCGGCTGCAACATGGAGGCAACGCAGCCGCGCTCCAGCGCTGTGCCCCCTTGCCCCGCCGGTGCCCGGGGCCGCTCCCCCTGGAAGCACAGCGGGGCCCGGTGCCGGGGCTCGCTGCGCATCAGCCCCTGCCCGGGGCCGGGCCTCCCCGCCACCGAGGAGCGCGGCCCGGCGGGGCAGGGATGCTGCGGGGGNGGGCGGGGGCACGAGCCAACCGGAGCCGGGAAAAAGGGCGAGGACCGCGACTGATGGCAAACAGCCAATCGGAGCTCAGCCAGAGGCGAGGCCGGGGCGGCCGCTGCCCAATCGGAGAGGCCGGCGGGGCGGGGCCAGCCAATAGGAGCGGCGCCGCTGCCCCGGCTTGGCGGGGGTAGGAGGGCGCGGCGTCGCTCCCTTTAAAGCGCTTCGGTCGCCGCCCGCGGGAGCGCGCCCAGGGGCGCGGTCGGGCGCACGTTCCGCTGCCGGGGCTGGTCCATCTGTCCGTCCGTCCCCGGGCAGCGGCGGAGAATCCCCGGGGCCGGCCAGGGCCTCGGCCCTGCACGAGCTGCTGTGGCGGCGACGACGAGCGGTGGAGCGCCGCGGGGAAAGGGTGCCCTCAGGGGTGAACAGCAGGATGGGCCTGAGGAGGAACAGAGAGGCTGGACCCGGGGGCACGGCGGGTTGAAGCCAAAAGGAAGCCGAGACCTCTGACTGACTCTTTCCTCGAAACACTTGGGAACTCCGATCACGCTACGGGGAGAAAGGCAGAAATCCCCTTCAGTCCCACTGAACGGGGAAATGCAGCGGAAGGAGGAAGCTCGTCGGCCAGAAACTGCAAGTGGTGGCTGTCATGGGCAAAAGCCATTTGTGACCTGGAGACCATGCCCAGAGCTGCACAGCTGAGAAGGCATCGCAGATTATAAAGCATGTGCAGGGCAGAGCACCCCTAGGGACAGAGCTGAGGGCAAGCCTGTGACACTGCAGCTGGATAAGTGCACTCTGTTCGGGTAGAAAGCGTAAAAGTTCCCCTCCTGGACCTTGCCTCCAGCAAGGCTCTGAAATGGCTCTGCCTTTTGAAAAAAATGGGACATCAGAGAAATCAAATAATCATAATAGGGTGGTACTGGTTGAGGGCTCCTGAAAGGAAGCAGAGATGGTGCAAGATCTGCATCGAAAATGATGTGAAAGAAACAGCCAAGTCAATAGTGGTCAGACCAGAAAACAAAGAAAAGCCAGCAGCTTCTGCAGGGACCTGTGCTTCTCAATGCATTTAGAGTTTTCCATGGATGTAGTGTTATTCCAGGCAGACTGTAAAATGTGGCTCATGCCAATGGAGGAATTAGACTTGGAAAAGTGGCAGCAGCAAGATCTTGAAAAGCAGCCTAAAACATCCATGGTTTCTACTGTCAATCTTGAGTAGTGTTTTTCCAAAACATTACCAGTAAACATTTCAGGGGCGCCTTCCTGAATACTGATGCATAATTTGTAGTCTGTCCCTTGCACCTGTTCTTTTTACTTGCATTTGTCCGGTCTACATTTCCTCTGCTGTTGAGGTTCAGGTTGGTCAGTAACATGCTGGTAATTCACATCAGATTCCAGTTTAACTAGATGGACAATCTGAACCATCATCAAACTTCTACTTCTTGTTCCCTGCCCACCTTCCCAGCCCATTTCTGCATCTGATAAATGGCATGGATCACAGCAGAGTTGCCCAGACCTCCTAACTTGCTCACAAAACAGCATGATTGCTGCTTTAATGCATTTGCTTTCCTTTAACTAGGTCATTCATGCACAAGAGGACCTTTGCTTTCACCCTTGACAGCCTTGGTTCTCTAAGAACATTTTCTAGGGGATGTTAGCAGAGGCCTTTGTGTAAGACCAGCTGGACAAAGGATGAGGTGCATTTTGATAGCTTTCTGCCAATTAATGTGGAAACCTGGCTTTGCAGCCAGAGAGTGTCACACAATGGTAATGGCCTTTTTCACATCATTTTCATCCATCATTGTTTGGCCTCAGCTGGGTATCACCACTGCCTTTCCCCACAAGCAGCTGCCTGCTCCAGAGGAGCTTGCTAGATCTAGGATCTTGATTTACCCTGAGAAAACCCATTGCAGTCTCTCCCCAGCTGTCTGCTGTCATCCATTTGCTTTCTGAGTCACCATTCCTGGATATTTGTGTGGTACTTTAATAGCATTGAGTGCTCAGTGATGCCTGCTTAGTTCCAGAAGACCAGAGGCACCTCCCTGCTGAGCCCAGGGCAGCCTGCTGAGGTGACTGCCTTCAAGGCACTTCCCAAGGGCTGGCAGTCCTGCTGCTCCCCCTTTCCCCCACCTTCCTGAAGGATGCCCATCACTTCCACTTCCCAGCAGAGCCGCCTCTGCTCTGCCCTGGGGCTGTGTCATGGTTTACAATCTGTGATGCTTCCTCAGATCTGTCAGAGCTCAGGGCACAGTCCCCAGGTCATAAATGGTCTTTACCTGTCACAGCCACCACTTGCAGTTTCTGATTGATGAGGTTCCTCTTTTTTGCTGTGTTTCCCCTGGAAGGATGTTCAGTGGGACTGAGGTGCATTTCTCTGCCTCTTTCCTTCCAGCCAATTCCCTTCAAGTACTTCTTGCAGCTCACTTGGGGTTTTTTTGGCCTTCTGGCTTTTTTACAGATGAATTTATACATTTGTTCTCAGGCTGTTTCAAAGTTCTTTGTTTATTTGGGGGCTTGTCTACACAGCCCACTCTTAATTTTTTTCCTATCTTCATGTTATATCGACTTTGTCCCTACAGCATGACCTACTCACAGCTGTGCTCTTCCACACATGGTGGCTTTCCCCACTCTTTGGGGTCAAAATTATCCTGTGTTTTTCACTGCAAGTCCCAAAACCTGGTTATCTTCCAGCTCAAACAGAGGCTGGTAGAGTTGTCATCACATTCAGCTGCTTTCCCAGCTCCTCTTATGCTGAGACCTTTCTGTGTGCCGGCTACCCACTGAGGTTTGCTTCATTATGGATATGATCCTTGAGGACATCAGGGAAATGCTCTTCAGCATCCAGGTAACCCATTTGAAATGTGCCTTCAAAAAAGCCTTTTACTTATTTTCTTTTATGTGTCACAGTTGAAGCTCTCAGCACGGTCCCCAGGCCACTGCCAGCCCTTCTCCATTACAGCCACTGCCTGCTGTTCCTTGCTGACAAACTTCCTCTGCTTCCCACAGCTCCCCTTTGAGGATGTTAACATGACTGATGGATTTCCCCATCTCTTTCCCAACAGCCTTTGAGTGCATTGCTGTCACTGCAAAGGGACTTTTCAGTGCCAGTGATGGGGTGCAGGTTTCATGGACTAAGCTGAAGATGCTTCTCCACCCAGGTCTGGAGCTGGCAGCAGCCAGAGAGCAGCTGTGTGCCTGGGAACCCTGGTGTACTCTCTCTGGTTCCCTTCCACTTTATCCATGACACAGATGCATCCACATACCAACTCTGGCACCCCGGCTCCAGCATCGTGTTTTAGACAAGCACAGATGTATCTGTTCTTGCTCTGGCTCCTTATTTTTATGTGCCTTGTTAAAGCAGCTCTTTACTGCTTCCCACGCAAATGTTGTCACCTCCTGTCCTAGTCTCCAGTGGAGACTCAGGGGTTTTATGATTCCAGCTCACAGATGAATCATCTTGTCTTTAGCTCCATTGCTTGGTAGGTTCCTCCAGCACCCCTCTCCTGCCCGCCTGTGTTGTGTGGATACCTCTGTGGGGTCCCCCTCTCTGGGTGCATGGACAGAGGCCCTTTGTTCCTCCCTGCATCCTGCAAGAGACTGCTGGGATAGCGAGAGCCAGTGCTTCTGTGTCCTGGAGCAAAGAAGTAGATTTTTGCAGTGTCAGCTTGCCCTCTTGTGCCTCACATTGCTCTCCACTCGAGTTGCAAGGTCTCCTTTAATTTTTGAAGGCAGGTTGCTTTGGCTGCTTTGTTTCCCTGCTCTTTCAGCCCTTCTGGGGATTGCTGTTTATTCCTGGGTTAGGAGAATGCTCCCACAGCCAAACTCCTTATCTCGTTGCACCTGTCTAACCCATAGCTCTGCTCCCTTCACACAGGACCTCCACCCACCTGCATCAACCAGTCCACACCCACTGTGGGACACGTGAGCTAAGCCTGGATGCTGGTCCAGTGTCTCCATTTGCCAAGGACACCGCAGGTTAGATTTATGTGTTCCTGGTGGCAGCTGAGATGCCCCAGGGCATTAGATCCAGCAGGGACCTACAGCTACTCTGTCAGCAGCTGGATGCAAGGAGTGTCACTTGAACTTGCCCTTGCTCTTAGGTCTATGCCTGGTTTTGCTCATAGCCCATCTCCAGAGATCGTAGAGCTTCCCCGTCTTCCAAAATACATGTATCTACAATGAGCACTTCAAAGGCAGAGAGGAAACACACTGAAAAACCTTCCCTGTGTAGCTAAGACCTGAATCACTTAGAAGAAAGTTTGCAGTTAAATGCAATAAACTCCTCAGGCTGATAGAAGAGCAGTTGCAGAGAGGTATGTCCACCAGGGTAATGGAAACCTTTTGCCTTCCCTGGCCCGCTTTATCTGCACACAAGCCCCGGTGGTGCCAAACCCAGCTGTACCAGAGCCCGGCGAGGCTGGGGCTCTCCAGGACCCTGCAGACCGGCACAGCTGGGTATCAGGCCATGCGTTCCCCTGCCTTCTCCCCCCAGCAAGGAGCGGTCGCGGCCCCAGTCCCTCCTGGAGGGCAGACATCCTTGTCAGGCCAGGCTTCCCAGGGCGCCACTGGTTCGCCTGGGGCCTCTGCTGGGCTGCGGCCCTGCGGGCTCTGGGTCTGGCCGGGGCAGGACGTGGGCTGGAGACGGCTGGGGGTGCAGGCGGTGGCCCCGGGGCGGGAGCGGATGGGGACAGCCGGGCAGCGGGAGCGAGCCCGGCCACGGTGCCCGGACCCGGAGGAGCGGCGGGNCTGAGCCGGGGCCTGGGGTACCCTCAGCCCCCGCGGAGGCTCGGCCAGGCCGCGGGGTGCCAGGCGGGCGAGCCCCCGGCCGTGTGGCATGCTCCAGATGTGCCACATCCTCATCCACGGGCTCCCCCATGCCCTCCCCCTGAGAGGCACCTGTGTCTGACAGGTTCAGGCTTCGCTGCCTCCCGCAACGTGCCAGGATGCTGCTGGGCCCAGGGATGCACGACTGCGCCGGACGCCTGCTCCCTCAGCCAAAAAGCAGGAGTTCAGGTAGCTTGTGCCCAGGGCCCTGTGCCATCAGTGTCAGCACCAGGAGCGGCCGTCAGTGTGCGGGGGTGACCATTAACTCTGCGGCCTCCATCCTGCTCCCCAGCGTTTGCTCCGTGGTCAAATGCCAGCTGCACGCTGCCCCCCGGATGAGCAGGATGGTGTCCCGGGCGTGCACAGCCCAGGCGTGGCAGAGGCGGGCTCTGCGTGGGCAGCCCTCGTGCAGCGCTGTGCCACACAGTCATCAGCCCAGTTTCATCCTCCATTTCATCCGGGGGGCTGGCTCCCCTCCAGAGCAGCTGCCAAGTTCTGCCTGGTGAGGCCCCAGCTCTGTCCTCCCTCCTTGCCTCTGAAGGCAGCTGCCTGCAGCTGTGCTTGGTCAGGGGGAGGGAGTCTGACAGCCCTGGTGCCGCACAAGGCAGGCAGGGTGCTTGTGGGGACAGTGCTTTGCTCTGCCCCAGCCCAGGAAAGCTGAGCATCCCACAGAAATTCAGGGCCTGTTGCAGAGCTCCTTGTGTCCTGGAGCTTTAGGCTCGTGCTGCTTTTCCTTGCTTTCGGTTTATGGTGTTGGGGCAGGGTGGGCATTGGCAAATAGCTCTAGGCAAAGCTGTTGCGGGGTGTGGACCTGAAGGAAACTGAATATCGGGCCAGTTTTTTCCCTCCCACCCCACAAGACAGCCAGGCTTCATCTTGTGCTGTGAAAATAAAGAGACTAAAAAGAGCGGTCCTGGATCAGAGCATTTAAGGGCCTGCTTGGGTTAAACACGTAAGTCTAGTCTTAGCTTGCCTTGTGGGGTGAAAATATAAGCAGTACCACTGGCTGGGAAGTCCCATGGAAAATAAGGCATGTACCCTTCATGGTGGCAGAGGCTAGTCGGTGTGATGAGCTACCAGAAAAGGCAGTGGGATCCCAAGTGCTTGAAGTGTCCCAAGTGTCCAGCCTGCCCCACCATGTGCTTCTTATGAGCTGGGTTTCAGCCAGCACATGCCACCAGGATGGCCTGGTCGATCTCAGGAGCTCTTTGGCTAGAAATCTGCAGGTTTGGAACAAGCCAGGCACATAGCACGGGAGAAATCTCTGAATGGCTCCCTCCCTTCTTTCAGCCATCCACAGCTGTTGAGGAGAGGGTGGCAGAAGGGGGCCCAAGGGTGGGAATAGGAAATCTCAGCAGCTTCCTGATGACCCTGCCTGTTCCTCTGTGCAGGATGGTTCCCCCACCACCTGTCAGCAAGCCCCATGTGTGCCTCTCCACAGTGCTCATCATGACCAGCCTCGTCCTCATGGATGCCTACCTGGTGGAGCAGAGCCAGGGCTCCAGGAAGCTGGGCATCTGTGTCATGGTGGCAGTGGGTGACATATGCTTCCTGCTGGTCCTCCGCTACGTGGCTATCTGGGTTGGGGCAGAGGTAAAGACAGCTAAGCGAGGATATGCCATGATCCTCTGGTTCCTGTACGTCTTCGTTCTGGAGATCAAAGTCTACTTTGTATACCAGAATTATAAAGCTGACCGGAAAAGCTTGGATCTCATAGCCCGCAAAGCGTTGACCTTGCTGCTCTCCATCTGCATCCCAGCTCTCTATGTGTTGTTGGTGGCCACAGAGCACATGGAGTATGTGAGAACATTCAAGAAGAAGGAAGATCTCCGCAACCGCCTTTTCTGGGTCATTGTGGACATGCTGGACGTGCTGGACATCCAGGCCAACCTGTGGGAGCCTCAGAAGAAAGGGCTGCCGCTCTGGGCTGAGGGCATCATGTTCTTCTACTGCTACATCTTGCTCCTGGTGCTGCCGTGCGTGTCCCTGTGCGAGATCAGCATGCAGGGGATCGGCATCGTGCCGCACCGGATGATGCTGTACCCCATGCTCAGCATGCTCACCGTCAACATCGCCACCATCTTCATCCGAGGCAGCAACATGGTCTTCTTCAGGGACGCCCGGGTCTCCAGCATCTTCATGGGCAAGAACATGCTGGCCATTGGCATGAAGGTCTGTATGTTTGTGCAGTACCAGCGGCACCAGCACCACGCCCCGCCGGGGCCGGACCCACAGCACAGCACCCCGGCCCAGCCGCCCGCGGGGCTGCGCAAGGCCCGGGACCAGCCTGCCTGCCCCGAGGAACTGGCCCAGGACAACACGTGACGAGCCAGCAGGAGCTGCAGCCTGGGCATCCCCGTGCCTGGCTGTACCTACAAACCCGAGGCAGGCTGCGGAGCTCCCTGCCTGGACAGAGGGCGACGACCCTGCTCCCTCCTTCCCTGGGTGAAACTGCTCAGGGCCCCGAGGGGCGCATGGCGAGGGCCCCCACAGCAGCCTCTGTAAGGCTGCAGAGCAGTTTGGAACCTCAGCACCCCGCCTGGTAAGACAGCGGAGCAGGGGACAAGGCCAGGGCTGCCTGCCATGACTTGTGTCTGGGTGAGGCCAGGCAGCCCTACCCAGTGCCAGGCTCCCTACCAGTGCTCCCTGTGCAGCACTGCTCTCTGGCCAGCCAGGGTGCTACACGGGGACACAGCGGGTCACACACTTTCCTGTTGTGGTTGGCCCTGGCTCCAGTGTGGTCCTTGGCAGCAGCCTGCTCCCCACTGTGTGAGTTGAGGTCCCCATGCAGGGGGAGCAAGGCCTGGGCCTCCCCCTGTTGTCACCCCTCTCAGCCAGCTGCAGGCTTGGGGGGACCCAAAAAGGGGTGACTGTCCTTTTTTTGTATCTCCCTCTTTGCAATAAAAGACCTGAGCCCTGCAGCCTTTTCATGTCTGTGTCCCTGCAGCAGGCAGATCTCCTCCACTCTTCTGGGGGCCTCGTGTGACTGGGTGTCTGTTCAGCTGCAGAGTGTGTGGAGAGGCTCACTCAGTGACCACCTAGGGCTGGGGACAGCATCCCAGGCCACTGGGTCTGGAGCCATTCCTGGCCCAGAGGTCCTGTGAGCGTCTGGTGGGCTCCGAGGGTGTCACTGACAGGGTGTGTGGCAGCGTTGTCAGCCACCACCGCCTGTGCAACCAGTGCAGTCACAGCAACGGGGACCAGTCATGCCCAGGGACACCCACAGCAAGTCCTCACACTCCAGCTGGAGGGACACCAGTGCACATCTGCCCAAATTGCCTTGAAAACAAGGAAAATAAGCCATCTGCTTGAGGCTGGGAGGCTACTGGAAAGAGCAGCTCCCCAGCAGTAGGAAGCTCTCTGGAGATGTTGGAAGCATCTGCTTCCCTTGGAGCTGGTGCTGTGGTGCTGCCTCCTGCCCAGTACCCTGAGTGGCACCTCAGCCCTGGCAGAGCTGGGAAATGGCCCAGGGCTGCCCCTGCTGAGGCTGCTGGGCCCAGGAGCTGGCAGGCACACGGGCCCCAGGCTCACTGCTCACCACACCGTGCTGAGCAGAAGCAGGTGACATCCCAGCAAGGATGTCCTCCTTGCAGACAGGCACAAGCCACAGCAGGAAAAAGACCTTTAGTTCCAGAGGGGCAGAAGGGGAAAGCAGGACCACTTTGGGGGTGCACCAGACCTACAAGCAGCAGGGGATGGGGACACAGGGACTCAGGAATGCTGAGGAGTGCCACGTGACCCCTCAGCGAGGCCCTGGCAGCAGGTCTCTAGCCAAGCTGGCACATCCCATGTCTACAGCCTTCCCTCAGTTCCACTAAGTCTTCTCACCAGAGCAGAACTTGCATCACCCACAGGAACTACAGTGGAGGTAAGTGGTCAGCAACACCCTCAGGCCTGACCTGCTCCTTGCTCCATGTTTTGCTCCCAGCAAGGCCTGTCCCCAGGCCCCAAACACGTATGGCCATCCACACAGCTGTGCCCAGGCACTCTCCCAGCACACTCTGACCTGTCACACTGGGGTTATCTGAGCCATCCCCTTATCAGCACAGCCATGGCAGACAGGGGAAAAAAGGAACAAGGAGAAGGAGGATGGCTGGTGGGATATTGGAGAGAGGCATTGACTCCCCTAAGGTCAAACACTTTTGACTGTAACAGACTGACCGTGGGAATAAAGGAAAACAGGTACTTTATTTCATAGAGGATCAGTTTCCTAGAAGCACTAATAACCCTGTGGAGATGACCCTGAGAAACCAAGCTGTTCTGAAGGACAGATCCCAAGCAGCAATAGCTGAGCAGTCACAGCATGCCCCATGTATGAGGAAGGCCAGCCACACCTACATCTGCATCACCAGGAGCTGCCCACATGGAGTGATCCTCTCACCTTTACTCATCTCTTGTGAGACTACTTCCAGATACTGATCCATGCTGGGCCACCAAAAGATAGCTGTTGGTTGTCTGGGCTGACTCCAGTTGAGTATGTGAAACGTGTCAGAGGCTGAGGAAAGGCTGAGGAAACAGGATTCATTCACCCTTAGGAAGAAAAGACTTTGGGGGGACCTTACAGCACCCCTTTCCCACCCACTCCTCAGACCTCTGACAAAGCTGCTGAGAAGACTGAGCCAGGCACTTCACTGAGAACAAGACAATGATTGTGGACTAACACCAGCCAGGTTTCCTGGATGAGGGAACAAAAAGTTCCATCTTGAGAACCTGAAGCAGTAGAGCAGAGGCCAAGAGAGGTGAAGGCATCTGTCCTTGGACATTACCAGATCCCAACAAAGCAGCCCTGGGCAACCTGAAGTCAGGGTTGCTGCTCTGAGCAGGGACTGTCCCACATCCTTTTCTGCCTCAGTGGAAGTCTGAAAGAACCTGGAGTAGAGGCAGCAGTGTAGGGCAGGACTCACGCTTTCCTTTCTGGAGTTAGAAATGAGCAGGTGCAAGGGCAAAGACAGCTGTCATCACCATCAGCATCTGCATGACACACTTGTCACCACCCAGGCATGATGTAAACCACAAGCAAAGCAGATACTTCAGCTACAAAAAACCCATTAGTTCCTTCAGTTCAGCCCCTGCTCTGCTGCCTTACAGCATCACTGTGCAGTGGAAGGCAGATGCTGGGAAGAGGGATAACCATCCTCCAGGCCTGGCCAAGGCAGAATGAGCCAGTGCCAGACAACAGCATGACTGTCCAACAGTCACAAGTTCTTCTGTGAGGGCAGATGGCGCTTGTCTTTGATGGCATTCCTCTTCCTCTTCTTGTTCAGGAAGCTCTCCAGCTTTCCACTCCTCTTCAGCTCTGCATACTTCTCAGCTAGTTCCAATTTCCGCTTCTCAGCTGCAGAGCAGAGGGAAGTCAAGTTTTAAACTGAAGCCCAAAACATCTCTACAGAGCAGCCCCTTCTCATCTCTCCCTCCCTGGTCCAGGCTTAGCTTCTCCCTTGAGTTCCAGCACTAGAACAATTCCCCACAGCTGTGTAGAACAGTATGGACACCTTGCTCCCAAGTGCTTGAATTCCTGCCAGCAGTACTCCCTCTAGATCTTCCTGCAGCATGCTCATTCTGAGTACTTACATTTCTTTAGGAAGAAAGGTTTCTTTCCCTGCTTGGCCAATTCCCTCTGTTGTCTTTTCAAAGACAGCTCCCTCTCTCTCAACTTCTGCTGTTTTTTCTGTGCCTGTTCCTGCTGTGTCTGTACAAAAAGGATGGCCTGTGTCAGCATGGAGGCAGACCTCAGGTGACAGGTCCTCTCTCCCAGTGCCTCCCAGAGAGGAGATGCTGCACTGAACTCACCATACGGTTCAGGAGCCGCTGAAGTTTCTCCTTCTGTTCCATGTTCCGGCATTTCTTCAGCTGCTTCTGAACCATCTGAAGAAGAGAGCAGAAAGCTGCATGACTGCTTGCCTGTCACCTCCACTGAGAAAAGCCTTTGAAGAAGTAGCCCCTGCCAAGCAAGGTTCTTCCAGGCAAGGACAGGCACAGAGCATCACCTCCTTCTCCTGCTTCTTGATGCTGTCCAGGAAGCTGTATGTCTTCATGAATATTTCAGGCTTATACTCTCCAGACAGGTCATCAAATCGAGGGTCTCTCTGGACCTGTCAGCAGGGAAGGCAAGAGCTGTAGCCAGTGTTACCCTGTTAACAGCCTGCTTACTCTCCCTTCATGGATCAGCCAATTTTTTTCCCCAGCAATGTGATGCTCCCACCACTGAAATATCTGCAGTTGGCAAAGATTGAGTACGATGGTCAACTTGGCATCCCCAAAGTCATGCCTGCATCAAGTCTATCATGCAATAGACATCTCCATATGCCAGTCTGCCACCCAGGAATATCCAAGAATAACAGAAGGAGTGCTGCTGTCAAACACCTGCAACTCCCAGACCAAGAGTTGGCTGAATATGTGTTGTCAAGGTGATGGATTTGGGAACTCAAACCTATCTAGATTTTCACAGATTAACTGGGTCAGGTCATGCAAAAAGGGAGAGACAAAAAGAGATCTCTAACTGTGGAAATTACCATATTCCAATGATCCAGCTATGATAAGTCAAAAGATACATTCAGATTGGAAAGTAGATGGACATCTGAACTTCTGGGATTAGTACTGAACAATGACCGTGGTTTGCAGTGGAACTGTCATTGGTGGCTGTCATTGCACCTTCTAGAAACATCTGGGTCACAAACTCTCAAGTTAACCTGCAGCTGCTCCAACCCACCCGTTGTTCTCCCCAGGGAAACACTGTCACTGTCTGCACTCCCCAGTGGTCCAGCCCTGTCCTCCAGAAGTAGCCTGTGCCATCTGCAGCAGCCCCATTCCCAAGTGTGTGCCCTGCCAGCAGTGCTAAGGCAAGTCCTGAGGTGGGGAGGGGCAGCACCCACCTTCTTCCTAACAGGGACAACCTGTCGCAGGAAAGGTACAGGCTTCTTGGCTGACATCTCCAATGGCCTGAAAACAAGAAAAATGTATTTAAGAGGAGCAAATGTCAGAGTGAGGCCCAAGCTAATATGCTGGGAGGTCATTTGGACCCTCAGAAGAACATTACTGCACAGCAGATTCTCCCAGCTCAATCCTTACCATGATATAGAAAGCAAAGAGGTGGCTCAGTCAAAAGCCACAGAAGGCTACAACAACTAAATATATCAATATGTGGTTAAAACAACTCTATAAAGAACCTGGAACAGCTCCACTGTATCAACTGAAAACCCACCACCTGCATCAGTAAATGTGCTGTACTGATTATTCCTCTCATGAAGTCACAGAATGGCTGGGGGTGGAAGGAACATTTCCTAGAGCAGAGTTACCTAGAGCAGATTGTATAGGATTGCATCCAGGTGGGTTTTAAATATCTCCAGAGAAGGAGACTCCACAACCTCACTGAGCAGCTTGTTCCAGTGCTCAGTCACCCTCACAGTGAAGAAGTTTTTCCTCATGTTCAGGTGAAACTCCCTGTGTTTTAGTATTGCCCCTTGTCGTGTCGCTGGGTGCCACTGAAAAGAGCCTGGCTCCATCCTCTTGGCACCTGCCCTTTACATATTTACAGTGATAAGGTCCCCTCTCAGCCATCTCTTCTCCAGGCTAAACAGTCCCAGCTACCTCAACCTGTTGTCATAGGAGAGATGCTCCAGCCCCTAATTTTTTTTTTTTTTTTTTTCCCCTCTACTGGATCCACCCTCTCCAGGAGCTCCACATCTCTCTTGTCCTGAGGATCCCAGAACTGGGCACAGCACTCCAGACTGGCCTCACCAGGGCTGAGTAGAGGGGCAGGATCACCTCCCTGACCTGCTGGCAATGCAGTTCCTAATGCAGCCCAGGATCCTGTTGGCCTTCTTGTCCCCCAGGGCACGGCTGGCCCATGGACAGCTCGTTGTCCACCAGGACCCCCAGGTCCTCCTGTGCACAGCTGCTGCCCAGCAGGTCACCCCAGCCTGTGCTGCTTCCTGGGGTTGTTCCTCCCCAGGTGCAGGAGCCTGCACTTGCCATTGCTGAATTCCAGGGGGTTCTTTGCTGCCCAGCCTGTCCAGGTCTCATGGAATGGCAGCACAGCCCTCTGTGGACCAGCTACTCCTCCCAACTTTATGCTGTCAGCAAACTTGCTGAGGGACACCTTACCCATTCACCCAGGTCACTGATGAAAGAGTTGAACAATACCGGACCCAGTACTGACCCCCAGGGACACCACCAGTGACAGGCCTCCAACTGGACCCTGTGCCACTGATGATGACCCTCTGAGCTCTGCCATTCAGCCAGTTCTCAATCCACCTCACTGTCATTCATCTAATCCACACTTCCTGAGCTTGCCTAAGAGGATGTTAAGGGAGCCAGTGTCAAAAGTCTTGCTGAAGTCAGGGTACACAACATCCACTGCTCTCCTCTCATCCACCCAGCCAGTCATGCCATCACAGAAGACTACCAGAATGGTCAGGCATGATTTCCCTTTGGTGAATCCATACAGACCACTCCCAAGAACCTTCTTTTCTTCCACATGCTTAGAGATGGCCTCCAGAATGAAGTGCTCTATCACCTTTCCAGGACTGGTCTGTAATTTCCAAAGTCCTCCCTTGCTGCCCTTTTTAAAGACTGGAATGACACTGGCTTCCCTCCAGACCTCTCCTGCTCTCCATGCCCTTTCACAGGTGATAGAGAGAAGCTGAGCAGTAACACCTGCTGAGAGCACCCACAGCCAGCCACAAGTGACACTGGGGCAGGAGCACAACTCCATAGGCACAACTTTTCCAAATCCCTCTCAGGGCAGTGTTCAGTGTATCCTCACAGCCACTGAGGCTACAATCCTGCACAATGCTCTGGAGTCACTGCTGAAGCCAGCTCAGTGCCAGGGGATTTTCCTGAAGCCCCTTCTTTAAGAAGCTCACTTCCATAACAAAAACATGAGAGAAAAAGCATGTGGGATTTACAGCAATGCATTACCTAAAGGATTAGAGGAATTAAACAAAAGCAGAATTATGCAAACTGTGTGGCAGAAATAGAGACACTGAGAGAAGATGTTGCACTACACAAAATCCCCCAGAGTCTTGGGTAAAAAGTCAAGCAGAAACATTATTCTAACCAACTCTTTATGGCAGGAGAAATGTATTTTGTGTTCTCTGCTTTGTGCAGGAGAAATGTATTTTGTGTTCTCTGCTTGTGCATTGAGCAGAGATTCAGAAATAAGATAACAGAGTGCCAGTGTAACAGAGGAAACCCATTCAATTCACTTGGGTGCCACTCTGAGAACTGAAAACTAGCTCAATACTGCAAACAAGGGGTAAAGGTATTGCTGCTACCAGTGGGGGCCTGTGGAGAACTGTAAAAAGGTGTGATAGCTTTTGTTGTGTTGAATACAGGAAAAAGTCTGTGATGGCAACTACTGTAGAGAGGGGAAAAAAGGAAAATGAGCACGGACAAGCCACAGATGAGACAGCAACAGAAGGATGAATGGAATTCCAGAACAATTGTCTGTGACTGTAACTCCAGCCAGTGAGAGCCAGGTAGAAGGTACTGATAAGCTGGAAAGGGTTTAGGAAGCAGCAGGGCAACTATTTCAGGTCACAGTGGACACTGTCATAAAGCTTGAGAGGCACACATGCCAAGGGTTACAAGTGCCTTAATATAGAGGGTATAAAGGCATTGAGTGCCAATTTAACTGTCAAGTGACAGGTGGCTGCTGGGATTTGAAGAGAACAGGATATTAAGAGGTCTGAAAACAGCAGCAGACCATTCCCAAATGAAACTATAGTGACAGGTATTATTGTGCAGTACATTAAAGGAGATTTATGCCAGCTCCAAGGCAACATCTCCGCTGTGAGGAGCTCCCAGTGCAATTTCTGGAATGCAGAGAGCACACATACACGTTTTTATGATCACAAAAGAGCCTCTTTACCCCTTTTTGCCTTGTTGATGCTTCAGTGTAGCTTTGGTAGGCTTTGCAGTTTTCTTCCCACCAGGCACCTTCCTGCTCACTCTTGTCCTTGCATCACTCTGCGCCCGCAGGAGTTCCTCAAAAGACATGTCAGATTGATCTGGAAGAGAGCACAGGGCACACCTGAACTGAACAGCTTCTGAAGGCACTTCTCACCCCCAAACTCCTCCAAGAGGGATGCCTCAGAGCTTGAGACAGTGACACAAGCATAGTGGTGCCATCCCTGTACAACTGCACAGCAGAAAGAAACCTCTGCACCTCTCAGCCTCTGATTCCTCTCCCATTGATCACTTCAGTCTTTACCACTAGAACAGAGCAGCCTCCCCTTCTCCCCAGAGTGTCTTCGCTTCTCTCTCCACTCATCAGCACACACAAGACCAGTACAGAGTTTTTACCAGGTACAAAGAGCAGCACGAACTCTACACTGGGCACTGCGAATTCTGAGGGGTCACCTCTCAGTTCTGACTTTCCCACTTTAATGTTTCTTTAATATCCCTTAATGTCAGTAACCTTTAATGCTTCTTATAACTAGAATGCAAAAATATTATCATCTCTATTATCATACTATTCTTTATTCTAGATTTATACTTCTAGGTGTTCAGAACGAACAACTGAAAGCATTTCTTCAGTCAGCACTTGGATATACTCATTCCATTCTTGTGTGAGGGAAAGAAGGGGTTTGCACTGTGTCCCTTCTGGAAGGGAGAGCCTTGGCAAACTGACTTAGGTGGTGTTTGGCTGCTCAGCACCTCTGAGCAGTGACAGGCACACGGTCTTTCTGAGTCTTTGCAATACAAAACACACCTAACACACCCTGCCCAGCAGGGACCATCACAGCCTGCCTGTGATACCTTGGCCGGATCCCAGGTGCTCCCCAAGCTGCTCTTGTAGCCCACTCACTCCCAAACCCTTCCCACACAAACACAAAACACTGTCCCACGAGCAAGGTTTGTGTGTGCTCTGCCAAATTCTGGAAGCAATGTGAGGTCAGTCACATTGGCTCAGAGCATGGACTCATCCCAAGCACTCTCATCCTGGCAATAACCAAGACCTTCAGAAACTACTCTCATCATCCAGAAAACAGAATGGGCACAGCCAAGAGCTGCCTCAGTAAGTGTTTTCATTTTGCTTGTTCTGAATGCTCAGGAACTCTGCTCTGATGATGCTCATTAGTGCTCTGAGGTGGGATACAGGAACAGTGACTATCCAGTCTGCTGCACAAGGGACAAAGGAAATGTGAATACAGCGTGATTTCATTGCACTGCTTCCTGTAAACACTCCCCCCAGACCAAATTCTGATCAAGGACAGTCAAAAGGACAAATAAAGCATTAAAAGAAAGGAATTATGATGTGGAAGATACTCTCAGCACTTGATGAAGACAAGGCACCATCACTTGCACTCCAATATTCCATTTGGCTGAAATTCCAAAACAATACTGTTTAAATAGCAAAGACTTCAATGAAAATGGGATAAAGACACCATACAAAATGATGCCAAAAGGAGATTTGGTATAAATCAGACAAAGCAAAGGCATGCAGAGTTTCCATGATAAAGTATTTAATCACTGGTACAGGAGACCAAACCTGACTACCTGAAACCTAATAGGGAAAATGATTTCCACATGGTAGTATCAGTCCAAAAAATACATCCTACTCCCTATTTCTAGGAGATTGAATTAACCACTCACAGTGATAAAAACATCACTGGACATCACCATAAAAAAAGAAGCCTGTTCTGGAGCAGAAGTGAATGGTCCCAGCAGGCATTCACTGCTGGGCAGCAGATTTGGTAACTGTGTGTGTGAAAAGGTTCTGGTTAAAAAGGCAGGATTAACTTATTTTTCTTGTTCCTTCCATTCTTTCCTGAAGACTTAATTTCCCCATTTTTTCATTCCTTTTTAGAGAGTAGAATATAACTTACCTGTTCTCTGCTGTCTCTGTTGTCCATTTAATTTTCCCTCCTGCCATTTTTTCCCTTCATCCATTATTTTGTGGATTGTTTCCTTCTCTTTGCACCTCTTGATAAGCTACTGTTACCTGCTGATAACAGGGGCATTTCCTGCTCTCAAGCACAGCCTCCTCGTGTTTCCTCTCCTCCCACAGACTCCTGTGGCACATGGACACCTTATGCCTTCCTCAGCTGAACCTGCAGGGAGCTATACAACCTGCAGAGCACATCAGTGTCCAGGATGCAAGAACAGATGGCCTAAAGAAATACCTGATATCTGCCCAGTCGTTCCCTGCTGAGACAAAATCAGTGCTGGACTGCAATATAACCCCTCCTGCTCCAGAAACAAGATCACAGAGCGCCCTGGCAGACGGCAAAAGCAAAACTGCTGTTCCCATTCCCATCCAGCTGTGGGAAGGAAAGGGTGTCTGTCAGTGATCCTCTCTCTGAGCTTTGCTCACCATTTCCTCACCAGAGGAAAACAAAATGCCTGCAACAGATGGCGAGGCACCTTGCCCACCTCTGAGTCCCACTGCCAAAAGCTCACCTCCAGAGATGTGCCTGCCCCACAGACACACCCTGGAGACCCTTTCACAAGGAACCAGTGACTCCTCACACCTCTGACATGCTATGTTGTGCCTGCAGCTAGCACCAATGTCCACTCCCTCACAATTCCCTTCAAGGGCTTTTGTTGTATTTTCTGTAAGGTTTTCATTCTCACTTGGATCGTTCCGAGACGAGGAAACCAAACTGTGTTTGCTGCGGTGGATGAGAACCCCCACCCCCGACCCCCAGCCCACACAGCGCGGCATGGCCTGCTTCTTCCCTGCTCCTGTCCTGTGAGGGCCTCTCCAGCTCCTGCACATCTGAACTGGCACAGAGCACTGTCCCCGAATGTGTGACATCTTCCACAGCAACCTGGCCTGGTGCGAGGTGCGTCCCTGCCAGGGCAGGGCGTGTGGAGGGAACTGGGTGATCTTTAAGGCCCCTACACGTGTTTGTTTCAGGGACCTCTCACCAGCCCCAGCGCAAACCCTGCTGCTGATGCTGAGCTGCTCAGCTGGGCAGGCCAGGGAGGCATGCAGGAGCTGGAATACGAGAGGGCACCGAGCTATTTGGCAGCTCGTTTCCCACCAAACGAGCGCCGGGAGCCGCGGCCCGAGCTGAGGCTGCCGCCTTTCCCGGAGTCGCTCCCGCCGGGCCCCCTCACCTTTCCCGCCGGCCCCCGCCACGCTCCCGCCGTCGTCGCTCTCGTCGCTGGAGCCAGAGCTCTCCTCCGCCGGCTCCAGCCTCCCGAGCGGCTGCTCCGCGGCCGCCTCTTCCTCGCCCTCTGTGGCGGCGGCGGCGGCTCGTCCCCGTCCCCTTTCCCGTCCCTGTCCCCATCCCGGCCCCATCGCCCCCGGAACGGCCCGCGCGGCACCGGCGGAACCGGAAGCGGAGCACGCGCAGGCAGAGGCGGTCACGTGGGAGAGCGGCGTTTATTGGGGGTTTTTTGGGTTTTTTTTTTTTTTTTTTTTTTTTTTTTTTTTTTTATAGCAAAAATCCTTCCTTTCTGAGGAATGGGTCACGTACACAAAGGCCCTAGCGATATCCAACTAAGTAGTCAATAAGTGTTTTTAAGTGCAAGACCTGGATCCCTTTGCGCTGCTAGGCTGAGTCCTCCTGATGCCGGATTTACCGCAGCCCAGACTAAGTTTCTAATACGAGCACCAAGTGTATGGAACGAAGGTTTGCCATGGCCTCCAACTGGATCAGCTGCAGCTGTCAGAAGTGGCCAGCAGGCTGAAAGGAGATGTGGTTACACACAGTGGCCTGCATTAGGAAAGGTACAGCCAGCAGACCGAGGGGTGTCAGCATCTCTGAACACTCGGCACCTGCGAGAGCACACTTGGAATGTTGCACCCTATTTTCTGTTCGAAAGGAAACCGAAGGAACTGGGGAGGGTGCAGCAGAGAGTTCCCAAGGCAGACAGAGGCATCGTCCTCGGCTTCCTCGGGACGAGGCCAGCGGCGGGGCGCGGCGGCGGCGGGCGGCGAGAGGCTGTCGGCCAGGGCGCGGAGCTGCTCGGCCAGCCGGCCGAGATCCCGGCCCGCGGGCGGGGCGGCGGCGCGGGGCTGCCGGGCGCGCAGGTGAGCCGCCTCCTCCTCCCTGCGGCGGACACGGGGTAAGGAGCAGCCTGGCTGAGCGCCAGGTGCAGGTGATGCAGCCGCCACCCCCCGAGATCCCGCTCACCTGAGGCAGCGGCAGGTGCAGGTGATGCAGCCGCCACCCCCCGAGATCCCGCTCACCTGAGGCAGCGGCAGGTGCAGGTGATGCAGCCGCCACCCCCCGAGATCCCGCTCACCTGAGGCAGCGGCAGGTGCAGGTGATGCAGCCGCCGTCCCGCCGCGCCCACACGCGCAGCCAGGTCCAGGCGCGGTCCTTGCGCAGCACTCGCAGCACGGCGGTCCCCGCTGCCGGTCCGGTCCCGGGCTCCAGCGCTGCGGGCAAGGGAAGGGACTGCGTGAGCCGGCAGCAGGACACGGCCCTAGGGTGCCTGGAGAGCCCCGCAGGCTGCCCTGATGGGCTCTGCCGCCGGTCACTAGTCTGGCCCCAGCGGGACAGAGGCAACACAGAGCAGAGTCAGGTCCGTAGCAGTCCTGCCCTCCTGAAGAGACGGGGCTCAGGTGGGCTTGTCCCTCTTCTGTATACCGTGGCAAAGCAGGATGCCCACCCCCAGCTTGGAAACTACTTATAGACACTGTGTGGGGCATGTAACTACTTCCCCACCTGATCCTTTTCAGAGCAGGGAGTCACAACAGGGAGGGCTGAATTCGCTTTGTCACTGCTGTCCTGGATAGCCACGTCTCAGGCATAAGCAGACCATGGAGCCAGGGGACAGCACGCACGTTCCTGGGTATGACACTCACCCACGGCCCTGTGCTGGGCAGCTGCCAGGTCAGCATCCTCAGGGTGCAGGAGGCTGTACCACGACTGACCGACCAGCTCCTCCCGGTGGTAGCCTAGGTGGTAGGTGACACTGGGGAAGACAAGGGGAGTGGGGTCTGACTGCTGTACGGAGCCTGCATCCCATACACAGGTTTGGTGAAGGGAAATGATTCTTGCTGCCTGAGATGTACAGCTGGGGCTGTGGTACAAGCAGGCACCCCTCACCTCTCCGTGACATCAATAAACGTCATGTCCAGGAGATGCATGCTCTGGAATATGTCATCCTGAGAAGCAGCTTCGCCATCTGTGGGTGACTGCACAACGGGTGTGCAGAGAGCCAGGAAGGCTGTGGTGGAGGGGGAGGGTGGCCAGCGCAGGGCCACAAAGCGCCCGCACACCGCCACGACTCGGTTCCCCCCGTGCTGCAGCCGGAAGGCCTTGGACGTGCGCATCTCGCTGACAAAAGTGACTTCTGCAGGGAAACACACCGTTCAGAGTGGGTCAGGAGCTCCCTCACTCTGCTCCCAGCAGGGCTGGCCCTGCTCTCAAATCACAGCCAAGGGCCAGAGCAGGGTGGCAAGATCCATGAGATGCCAGCCCAGGCCTCCCTTACCCCTGCCAGGCTCCTCCCGGGCAAGGAGGAGTTTCTTGTGCACATCCTCTCCCACTCGCCCATCCAGGATGTCAAAGACCGTGTCCCCCTGGGCAAGCAGCTCCACCTGACAAAGAGAGGGCTGCCCTCAGAGACTGTGCGTGTCTCAGTGGGCCCTGCCTGGCTTTGTGGGTGCACAGCCTGCTGGAGCCACAGCCCAGCGTCTGCTGGGGCAGCGTGCTGTGCAGACAATAAAGGCACCAGGATGGGTACAGGGACAGTGGCTGCAAATGCCCAGTGAGCAGGCCTTACCACAGAGAGGCCCAGGACCTGAGCCACATTCTCTGAGATGTAGACCAGCTTGCTGTCTGGTGAGAGCACAAGCAGAAACCCCGGGAGCAGAGAGAGTAGTTCTGTGCCAAGGGCCGGTCCCGTAGGAGGAGCCAAGCCTGCAGGAGGATGAGGGTGAAGTGTTGTCTTGGATGAAACAGGGGCAGTGCCCCACACAGAACCAAGCAAGTGTGGAGTACAGCAGTGCTGAGGGTACCTGGAGGGAACAGCTGAGCCCCCCGCAGCCGGAGGCACACCAGGGCCATGGTGTGCAGGTAGGAGAGCCGCTCCTTTTCCTGTGCAGAGATGGGCAGCAGGGAGCGCAGCGCCTGCAGCTCCGCATTGATCTGGTCTCGGCGAGCCTTGGAAGCACTCTTGGTTGACCTGCAAAGCCAGCCATGTGGGACATGTGTCCAGGGAGAGGAAGGGACAGCATTCCCTGCCTGTCATTGTGGGAAGAACTGCAAGCTCGAGGATATGGAGTGGAGATGCTCAGCACCCGTGCCAGCTGCTGCCTCGAGGACAGCAAACCTTGTGGGCACAGGCAGAGGTGCTCAAGCCTACCCAGGGGCACATGCTGCTGGTATGGCTGGTGCCTCTCCTGCTGGGCACCAGGTTGGACAATGACCTGTGCTTTGGTGGGGAGCCCATGTGACACAACCTCCCCAGCAAACCCCACCAGGCTGGAAACTGCATCTGGTGCTGGAATGTGCACCCCAGCCCAGTACAATATGCTATCCTCCTAAACCACCTAAAATATCTCTGCCCCTCCAAATTCCTACACCTCCTCCCCATGCACTGGCTGGCAGTCACGCTGTCCCAGGCTGATGCCAGCACCTTGCAAGGGCGATCAGACCCTACACCAGCTATCCCGGGGTTCTGGGAGGCCATCCCAGCCCTGAAGGAGGGCAGGAGGTGGGAGAGAGCTCACCTGAACGGCCTCGAGGCGCTGGGCGCCTGCTTGGCCCTCGCGGGCAGGCAGCTCATCTCTGCCTGCAGTGGCCGGTGGCAGTGGCTGCAGAAGATGGTCATGCTGCCGGGGCTGGGATGGCTGAGGCTGGCAGGGAACCGCTGGCAGGGAACCGCTGCCTCCTTTGCCTCTGGCTGTGGCTGAACCTGCTGACCCTGCTGCTCCTGGCCTCCTTTTGTAGCCTCCTGGGGTGCAGAGGCCAAGCCACTCACGGGCGAGAATTACCTCTTGTGACGCAACTCCAAACAGCTCTGGGCTATTTTTAGAAGGCAGGCTGCTAAAAATAGCCCTTGCAAGCAGTTGAAATTTGAGAGGGGAAGTAATAAAAGGAAGCCAGGATCTTTAAAGCAAACCTGCCGCTCAGGAGGGGGCAGTGACAAAGGCAGCAGGGATCTCCCTGTGGGGCACACATCTGCCCAGCTCCTGCCAGCCCTGCAGAACATCTGTGTCTAGTCTGCCTGACTGGGAGCTGCTCTCCAGCATCACTGATGACTGACGTGGGTGCTGGGAGAAGGAGCTGATAAGCCAAGAAAATACACAGCAGAGACCAGGGACCAAGGTGGTGAGCTGTGTGCCATGCCCAGGCCTGCAGTAGGTTCCTGGCAGAGGCAGGTTAGAGCCACAGCACCCCTGAACACAAGAGAACCCTTTAAGAGGAGTAGGGTGTCAGTGACCCCTCTCCCTGATGAGCCTCTTTTCTTCCCAGAGGAGACTTCTGCCCCACAAAGGTTTGCTCTCCTAGAGGCAGCTGGCATGGGGTGCTGAGCCTTTCTGGGGCCTGTTGTCTCCCCTCGATGCCCCCAAGACTGAGATTCCTCCCAGTGACAGCCATTCATGGACAGAATTGAGGAGCCTCTGTGCTCAGCACCACACAACCCAGCACAGGGACTCTGGGTGCTCAGAGGGCATTTCCTAGTGCCTGGCAGCCTGCAAGGAGAGTAAGCTTGGTGCTTTAGTGCACAGAAAAAAAACTCCACCATTTATTTCACAGCTTGAGAGGGTTCCTGTGGCTGAGGCAGCTGATAGAGGAAGGGAGTTAGAGCCGCTGGACAACACATGGTAGATGTTCACCTAAGTCCTCTTGGTAAACTTGATGCCAAGGACCACAAAGGATGAGCCCAGGCTGGGGCTGCTCCCCCTCAGCCAGACGTGCTGTCACAGCACACCCTGTTTCTCTCCAGGCCAATGATGCTCATCACCTGTCACAGCAAGGTGCTGCCAGTGTGTGAAGAACAAGCTCTTGTCACCATTGTGGGGCCTTCTGTTCTCTTGCCACGGGGTTTTCACTGCTCTCACACCGCTCCAGACTGCTCCATTGCGCTTGCACTGGCCACCTCCTGCAGGCTGAGGAGCCCAGGCACCTCTGCAACCTTGTGCTGCTGGATGAGCACTTCACCCTGGCTATGTGCCAGCCTTTAGGGCAGGGGAGACAGCCTGGGCCCTCTGCCACCCAGGTTCCTGGCATGCAGCCACCACCATCTCGGCTCCCCTGTGACTTTACATCCCAGGAAACGCCCCGAGTGCTTCCTTAGCTTTCTCTGCACTAGCCCCACTACAGTTGCCACTGGAGCTCCTCTTCACATCAGATGCCTCACGTTGGTGGGAAAAGGCTTGAGCTCAGCCCTCTGTGCCATCCAGGAAGGCTGTCCCAGGCATCCCTGCACCTCCAGCCCTGAAGCAGGAAACTACAGAGCATCCACCTACCTGAGGCAGTGCAGCCCAGGAGATGTACACCATTTTCCTTCTGTCCTCTTGCAGGACAGCACAACTCTGGGCAGGAGGCAGGTATCCCATGGCAGTGCTGCTGAGGGGGGCCCCAGCTTCCCTTCCCCACCCCAGGCAGGGCTGTGGCTCACGTCAGCCACTGCCTGCTGCTGCCACAAGCCACCAGTGGCCTGCAGCTTCAGGGAAAAGCACCTGGTTCAGTCTCTCCCCTCTCACTTTTTCCTTTTCTCCCCCAGTTCATCTGCTAGGACACACAGAAACCATGTCTGCCTCACCATTTATAAAACTTCCCCCAGTTGCTGTTTTACAATGGGAGCTGGGCAGTGTCCAGCTGGGCCCAGGCCCCCACACTGGGCTCAGCTTGGAGCTGGGGCCTGCCATTTAGTGCCAGGAAGCTGTCAGTGCTGGCAGGAGCAGGTGTAGAGGTTCCTGCTCTCTTGAGGCAATGCAGGAACAGTTCAGGTTGACCCTGACATCAACCCCAGAGCCATGGCTGGTGGTAAGAGTTGATTCAGGCCCTTGGAAAGTGGATGGACACCGGACAGCACAGCTGCAGTTCCACAGGCAAAGGGAAAGGAAGCTCTAGAGCCACCAGCAAGGAGAGGGGTCACAGCTGTGCTGCTGGGGCCAGACAGTTTTTCCCTCAGTGGCCAGCTCTGCCTGTCCACTTGTGCTGCCCAAAGCATGACAAGGGCAGAGGGAGGCCTAGCTAGGGCAAGACAAACCGAGCTCACACATTCCTTGCTTGAAAGGGCTAAAAATTCATGCAGGCAGTGGAGCAAGAGGTCAGTATATGGAGGGGTGAGGGCAGGGTGGTAGAAGGACGAGTTGTCTTCAGCCCTGGTTGGAGACAATGGGGCGGCTGATGGTGCTGTTCGTTGTCATGGCTGAGAGCTCCCATCTGTAACACAGCAAGAGGACACACTGAGAGAAAGCACAAACACAGTGCCCAGGGCTAGAGCAGCTTTGCTTCATGTCAGCCTCAGCTACAGTCTCCAGCCCAGCCCACCTCAAAGGGCCCTGGGCAGCCCTCAGCCAGGGGGGAACACCTCAAGGTGAGGAGCACCCAGGGTGAGCTCCCAGCAAGACACACCATACCTGATGTCGTGGGGAAGGCAGGACTGGTCCAGGCTGTACTGAATCACTGCTAGCTTACACAGAGTCTTCAGACTGGGGCCTGTGAAAAGAAAGCAGTTTAGCTACAGCAGGCTTTGACTGGACACCATGGAGGCTCCAGCATCATGCAATCAGTGCCACAGGAAACCAGGCAGAGCCTTGTCTGAGGGACAAGACACAGTGCACACCAGGGACATGCTGGGGTGGCTTCTGTGCTCTCACAAGAGGTCTTGCATGCAGGAGTGTACAAAGCATGGCTGCACCTCTGGCTGCTCTGCCTTAAGCCAAGCACACTGGTCAGACACAGCTGTCTGGCTCCAGGACATGGCACCTGCAGCCATAGAGGGCACAGGTAGGTGCTTCACAGCAGAGCCTGCTCACAGGGCAGCTTGTGGTAAGAGGTACAGGCTGGGCAGGAAGTGCTCACGTACTGAAGTCAAGGATGTAGAGATCTGAGTGATCCATCAGGTCGAATTCATCACCCATTCCCTCCTCCGGAGATGGGCTGCAGAAACCAAGCACAGTGTGTCAGTCAGTGCCAAAATTCTTATACACCAGCTAACCAAGGGCTGAGCAAGGCCAGGAATGTTCCTGGCCTGCCTGTCCCAGGCAGGGGCCCTGTGATCCCTCCTGCCCCTCTGATGCCCCAAGCAGCACTCAAAGGCATCAGTTTCTCAGCTCCTTGCAGAGTAGGCAGAGCTGCACAGGAGCCAGGGAGCAGAAACCCACACTATTTCCTCTGCAGAGCATGAGAGATCTGCCTCCTTTTCATGGCTGACCATGATGACTCCAGCCATGAGCCTCCCCCTCACCTCACCTGTCCATCACTCCTGTTCTCATGTAGTTAAGATCTACTGCATTTATTTCAGCTTGGCCACTGAGATGCTGTAAGAGGAGTGTAGAGAAAGCAGCTAGAAGACACCTGCATGGCAGGGCAAGCACAGACATTTCTCAGTCCGACTGAGGGATCACTTTGGACTCCAGCCACAGCTGGAGTGGTTGTGCCAAAATGGGGATGGCATTTCAGAAGACTGTAGCTGAGCACTGAGCAATGCAGCAGTCATTTTAAACCACTTCCAATTTGCTGATACTCCCATTTGATGTTGGTCCAGGAATGCTACAACACCAGGCATTTCTAGGGAACAGACAGCCTCACCTATGCTTTCCTGCCACAGTGGTCTTGATGGAACAACCAAAGCACCTAAGAGACTGGACACTACATCTCCTTGCACAGACAGATCAGCCTGTGCTGAAACAGGAGAAAATATTCCCATGGCTGATGGTTGTTTGGAGAATTTGAAAGAAAGGAAAAGTGTTTTAAGTCCTGCTTTGGTCTGTGACAAACCAACTTAGTGTGCCCTCACCTCTTAGCTGGGACCGACCTCATGCAGGGACTCCTTGCCCCAGTGTCACTTGTTTCCCCACCCATGAGCCACTAAGCTTCACACCTCATGGGACATGAGGCAGTACCTGCTCCCCCAGGTCCCCACAACCTCAGGCCAAACTGCAGAGCACAGCTCGCTGCTGGCACAGAAGACCTGTTGCTGATGGGACCCATCTGCCCGGATACAGGCAAGAGCCCCTTTAACTCCACCTCATGTGCTTACCACACCACAATCTAATCTCACATCCACGTCACAGGAAACCCTAGACCATCCCTTATCTATCAAAGGAAAGCCAGCAGGCACCACGTCTGTGGCTTTAATCACCAAAAGGAAAGTAGCAGGGTGAGCCTGGAGTTCAAGACCAGGCAACCCCCTGCAACTCCCAGGCAGCAGTGTGCAGGGCACAGCCAGAGCCCAGCAAAACTGCTCATTCCAGCTGCAAACCAACTCACCCTGCACTCAGTGACAGCCCCTATTCTCTCACCAGAGCCAGGATCCCTAAGCCTGGTCAGGGAAAACACAGTCTCAAGCCAAATCTGGATCAGCATCTCTTCAGCTAACTGTTTTACAGCATTCCTTCTCCCCCCACTTCTTCCTTGTAGATGGTCTCTGCACACTGAATTGCCGGTGGGCTTGGGAGGAAACCAGACCAGGCCACAACTGTGACACAGCTAATGGGAACACCAAGCTTCCCTGGTCCCTTAAAAGGGACACAAGTGAGGGATTGCTCCTGGCCACAGTGAGGGACCACAGCTGGGGTAAAAAGACCAGGCTCTGGCAAGGACTACCAAAGAAACAAAGCTTTTGGATGCCATAGGAGCAAGCAGCCAGCAGAAGTGCCTCTTCAGCAGTCTACAGGATGTGTGAATCCTGGAAGGGCAGACACAAAGGGGTTTTGCCTGCCCATCCCCCAGTGCCTTTCCCTAGAAAGCTGAGCCTGCTGGCTCATCCTCTGAGAATCCCTGCAGGACAGCCCCAACCCCTCCCCCTTCCCAGCCAGGGGAGCACAGGTCAGGAGGCAGACCACTGGGAGTTCTCCATTACAACGACTTCCTGGAAAACTTCTTATCTCGCCAGGCAGCTCCAGAATACACCTGATAACTGTTACAGGAAGCCAGCACGGCCCACCCCCACCTCCCACTTCCCCAGCCTGCAAGACCCTCCCTCCAGCTCAAGCAGGCTGCATTCCTGGCTGCCAGCAGCTCTTCTGAGCCCAGCTAGTGCTGATCAATGTGCCTGTATTGGGGTTGAGCCTGACCTAAGAAACAAGCAGAATTCTGAAGTGGTTCATGGAGAAGATAAGCCACTGCTGCATTGCCTGGCAAGGGTGAACCAAACTCCAAAAAGCTGGTGTCAAATTTGTTGTGGTTTGCTAGCATTTCCCAGGAGTGCCAAGGCTTAACATCAAAGTTCAGCTGCTGCTGCTGCTGTAACACAAATCTACACAGCACAGCATCTGGGATCACCCCAAACTCCCATAAAGCCCTACCAAGCTTTCTGCTGTACTGAGCAGCACCCAGTATCTTTTGAAGAGACTGGATAAACTCAGCACTCCTGCATACCTCACCTGCACTAAGCATTCCCTCAAAGTCATATGGACATCCTACAGCTAAGCACACTCCCCCTGAACCCCTGGAACCTGAAGGCCCTTCACGCCATCACACACTGGTATGGTCAGGCCACCAGCAGAACCTGTCCTGCTTGGTTCTCTGCTCCAAGTTGGCTTCAGAAGCATCCCCAAAAAGCTACTGTCAAGATCCCAGAGAGAGCCCCAAAGCTTTCCAAACCACGTGGAGAGCTGAAAGCATTTGTCTCTGCAAGGTAGATACTGGCAAGCAGGACTGCGCTCCAGAGCTGCAATTTGTCACTCCAGACAGCATAGAGTGTGTCCTGGTGATAGGCCACTTCCTTTCTTTTAGCAGCTGTTAAGGCTCTTGGCCACATCCAGCTGCCCTACACCCTGACAGTATCACTTCCAGTGTTTGACAGCTAAATCCTTAACACCAGGTCCCTGTTGTGAATGGGAATGTTGCTAAGGAACACTGGCACAGAAGGCAACATTGTCTTGTCATGTGTGTAGGCTCCTCAAACAGCTCCCAGCTGAGCTGACATCCCACTGCAGCTTGGCAGCAGAACCCACACTTGCCAATGGAAGAAAGAAGCTCTGGTGGGAGCAGCAGGGCAGCATGTAGGCGAAGATAAGCCAGTTTGAGGTCTGCTCTGGCACAGGAGACTGAGAAACGTGTCCTTCTGACAGCAGGATCTCCTCTCTTATCCCCACGACCTCTTAACCAGAAAGCCTGAGCACTGCACAGCCCCTCCTGAGCAGCCTGTTACACCCTTCTGTCTCTACATGTACAAGATGGCTTGTCACCAGATGCTTTACAAGCTTACGTGACACCTTCAGTCTCTTCCATGGCCTTTTTTCAGGGGAGCCCTGATGTACATAATTACCTACACTTGTCAGATAGGCTGACACTTGCCACGTGCCTCTGAAGTCCATCTGATAGAGCGTGGGTCAGAGCGTGAAGGGACACTGTGCTGAAGGGACTGGCAAAGCCTCTCGAGGAGCCACCTCACACAACTCACCTGGTACCTCCAAAGAGGATGATTTTGTCCCCCACTCTGCAGCAGCACTGCCGGCGCCGAGGACACGGCCCTTTCCCCTTGGGCTCAATCTTCCTCCAAGAAAGAGAAACTAACAGGAGGAAAAGAGTGCACCAGCTTGTCACAAGAGCCTGGCCAAGACCAGCTATAAGCAGGTTATGAATTTAAACAGATCACAGGAAAAGCAGAGGCCCACTACCCCACAGACATCAGCTAGCCAATATCCACCCTCCCCCCTGACCTCCTCATTAATGGCTAATCATGCACTTCTATGAGGTTGTTACTGAAGTGCCATTTAGATGCCAGTCACAGTCCTGGAGCTCTGCCTACTGAGACAGGATTTGCAGATCATATCACAGAATGGTTTGGGTTGGAAGGGACCTTAAAGACCATCTTTGTTCCAACCCCCTGCCATAGGCAGGGACACCTTGCACTCAACCAGGTTGCTCAGGGCCCCATCAAGGCCTTTCACTTGCAAAGCCTGAGCACCAGGACCCACAGACCGCCATGGCAGCGGGTCCGACATCACAGGGAGCTGTACTGGGCAGAGGTGCAGGAACAGACAGGCAGGCTCCCTTCCCCAGAGCCTGCTGCGGTCGGGATTTGGAGGAGGGAGATGCAGGAACCAGCTCCATCTGCTGGCAGGCTGCGATCGCAGAGCACCCTGGCAGAGGTGCATCAGCTGCTGGGACAGCTCGGCTGCAGGAAGAGGGCGTGGAGAACTGGACCAGGTGGAGACAGCAGCCTTTGTTCTTGCTGCTCTCTGTGGCAAGGATGCTTGGGGGCGACAATGCACAGGACTGAAACCTGCAGGAGCTCTCACACCAGCTCACAATCAGCTTGGGGAGCAGCTGGTTGGCTGCTCTCAAGTAACTTTACTATGCAAAGCAATTAGCAAACAGAATGAGTCTAGACAGTGAAACGTGCCTGAGGACCCCAAACCAGCTCACAGCTGACGAATATTCAGAGTACCAGCTGAAGAACCACCCCTTCTGCAGCACAGTTTGAGCTGGTACCAAGAGATGGTGATCCTGCAGCTCAGGTTGAATGGTTTCTCCAGCTATAGTCTCTCTCTTCCCTAACCCTATTGCTTCCCCATATCTTCTCTTCTGTCAGTACTTTTGCATATTTAAGAACAAGACAAAGTTTTTCCAATGAAATATGTCTTTCAGCAATACCTCATTTTCTATTTTCTAACTGAGATCTGGAAATAGCCCAAGGAGGAACAGGCACAGTAGCAAGTTGCTGTCAGAAGAGCCAAGAGCCATTCTCCCCCGAGCAGTACTCCTAGGACAGTATGTTTCTCTGAGCACTCACATGCCTGAGGGCCTGGAGCACTATCACTGCAGCAAGTTAAAAGCATAAATACCTGGATTGAATTTCCAGAGGTCATGGAAGTGTCTGTTCAGGCGTGCATTGTAGCCACCAAATACATATAGTTCCCCGTTGTAGCTGACTGTAGGGAGTAAGCACAGACATCAGAGGGCCACCCAGCAGGTCCCTGACCCAACACCAAACACAAAGCAATGTGGTGCTGGCTGTCCACCTCTCCTTACATCACCTTCATGTGCAGTGTGGGGTGGGCAGCAGCTTTCCACAGAAACTGAGCTTTGTGCAACCCTTTCTGACCCACAGCCCCACCCAGCAGAATAGACACCCCTTCTAAGGCAGGCAGAAACTTCCCTCCACCCTCAGCAGACCCACACTCACAGGCTGAATGGCTCCGCCTGCCCTCCGGGAGCACGGGAGTGGGAGGGGAGTCCAGCCAGGAGTTGGTTTCTGTATCAAACACTTTAATGCGGTTACAGTAGATCTCGTTGTTAGAGTGAAATGGCCCAAAACGATCAGCTCTGCCACCAAACACATACATCTTTGTTCCAATGATGGTAGCTGAATGAAAATCTCTCCAGCGAGCTGGAGTACCCTGAAGGACAGAGTAGAGAATAAAGACAAAAGAAAGAGTGCAGATTAGCCAGGGAAATAACACATCTGGATGGGGAAGTTGGGTGGCTGCCTTCTCCTGGAGAATTTCCCATCCTGTAGATCCCAGCCACATCAGCCAGAAGCTGCGAGACAAGTGTGGGCAGCTACCCCAGAGAATAGCAGAGGCAAAACTTCCTCCACAAACCAGAGGGAAAAACACTGACCTTGGCAGAGATTAAGGTCCACGTCATGTTTGTGGTGTCCAATTTATGGATATCATTTGAAAAGCAGTCAGCCTGGAAGACACACAAGCAGCTTGGTCACAAAGGGACTGAGAAGCCTGGTCACATCCAGCCCCAGAAGGATGCTGCCCTGCAGACCTGTAGCATCCCTTTGGATTCAGTACTTCCTAAGAAACAAGGTCTTGCTCAGGCAGCACTTATCACTTAACAAGAGGAAATCAAAGCGTTTCTTCCCAAAGGTGTCCTGTCTCTTCCTGCAGCTTTCCCATTTATTTGGTGCTCAGTTCTTCCCCCAAAGGCTGTCCTGCACACAATACATTCATGGCAGGAGCCTGCCTCCTCTCCATGTAGCAGCAGATAAAAGTGGCTTTAGCAGGACAGTCAAACTGGCTCTGCCAAGGCTGCCTAATGAGATGCAGAAGCTAAGATTACTTCTGGGAAGCTGAACATCCAGGAGCAAATACACTCCAGGTTCTGAGGTCCCACAAAACCCATCTGCAGCTGGCTGCCTGGAGGAGATTGCATTCACACAAACAACATGGACTCCTGCTCCTCCAGGCAAGGTAGAGAGCAGCAAGACAACCAGAGGTTTATTTGGTCTTGGTTAAAAAAAAGACATCTGAACCCCTCCTGCTGCTGTAATCAATATAATGGATTTGGCCTGCTATCACCCTCAGAAAAGAAGGAATAACCCAGATACTTCTGTAACAGAGCCTCACCTTTCTTCCAAACAAACAGATGTGACTTTGCACATCTGTTCTGGAATCTGGTGATAATTTTTATTTACCCACTTCTTAAGATTAGATCATAAGGATTTGTTAAAAAGAGCATTAGGTACACTGACAGCTATTGCAGGATGAACTTTGGCTCAAAGTATTCTTAATGGGAAGGCAACCAAAGGTTTGCTGAAAGGGATCAGCAAGATGTCAGAGCAGGTGGAGACTACAGGGAATATACATCAGACTAGGACAAAACCTCACAGCAACACTGCAGAAAGTGATTTTTCTTGCTCACTTCTGAGCCAAATTAAAATAAATGTAGATAAACATACACTTATTAAAAAATGTTGTGTATTTATGTACCTACACTTGGCTGAGAAATGAGCCAGAAAAAAATTTAAAATTTTTACCTCTTTGTGGTAAATATGTTTTGTGAAATTAAAAAAAAAGAAATCCAACACTTTTTTGGACTTGCTTTTCCAACCATATTCTCCATAAAACAAATTGCATAACCTGGGTACTAATGCCATAACTTTGCTAAGTTACAAAGTGACAGTGACTTGGAATACAAATACACCCCCGTGTCCTGCCTCTATCAGTGTCCTGGGTATCAACACCCTCTTTCCCAAGGGCTCACCAATTAACAGTTACAGAGACTACTCACCAGCTGTTCATAGCCTCCAAAGATAAACATGCTCTTTGCCAGGACACAAGCTGAGTGCCCATCTCTTGCCCCTGGGACCATTCCAGACACCTTTGGTGTGAACCACTTGTGCGTGTCTGAAACAAAACAAGAGGCAGTGCTGAGAAAACACAGTAGGAGTTGGGGTGGGATAGTTCTATTACTACTGTTCTTAATTTCTAAGGCAAAAATCATTCTTGATTTCTCACACAGCACCTGCTCTGCCAGAGAGGCTGCAAGCGCCTTTGGGCAAGGCTACCTGCCTGAGTCCCCACAGAGGGACACAGTGACAGAAGCCTCACCCTCGTGGCATGGCCACCGACTGCCAGACCTGACAAAGAGCTCACATTTTAACTGTGAGTAGTACAGCACGGCTAAAAGTAACAATGTTACTTTTACCGAATCTCTTGCAGAGTGTACTTGTGAGTCACTTATCAACTCTGCATTCACACTTTCTATTACAATGAAGCAATAATGCTAAGTGAATAATGCTAAGTGGCACAACTGACCTCATGGCCTGGAGACGCTCAGTAACTGAGCATGACCGAGGAAAAACAGCTCTCAAATCCAGATACAAATCACTTAATCACAAGTTCTCCATGTTAGTTGTTGTGCATATCTCCACCTCTGCAGTGCAGCTCTCCCTGTCTTATCTTTTCCACTTGTTACATTCTCATCCTCTCTTCCTCACTTTCCACCCTTCACAATGCACCCTGTGAGCCTGCACCAAACAGATTCAGCCCCTTAGCCTGCACACTCCAGGGGCTGGCTTGATTTAGAAGATGACTTAAAATCCACCCAGAGCTGTTCTCCATGCCAGGGCAGCACAGAGCCAAGCCAGCAACTCAGTGCCAAGCACTAACAGGCACCTGCCCCAGGGCTCTGAGAGGCACAGATAAGCCTCAAGGCTGCAGGAGACATTCCTCCTACCCTCTCTAATGGCTCTTGGCTGCCAAAACCAGCGCTTATTTCAGAGAGTTGTAACACTGGAGCCAAAGCATGAGGATGACTTCCCTGAACTTGGCCTGTGGACACAACTGTCCACCTATGCTCCAGCTGGCACCACACAAAGGGTCTTGCAAGGTCAGCAGAATCCCTGGGGAGCCTCTAGAGAGACAGCTCAGGGCTATCGAGTTCCTTTTCTCCCTGAGGCTGCTTCCAAACTCAGTCACACTGTATCAGCAAAAGCTCACCCAAGTGCAGCATGTTGAATTAGAGATGGAAAATAGCTCAATTTGTGATCTGCTCAACACCACAGGGACAAAACTGCACTCAGACAGGACTTTATTTAGCCTGGTAGGACTCCTACAGTGGAACTTACACAACAGACATGGGACTATGACTGCCAGCCTTACTTTCCAGGAATGGCAGGCCTGTGTGTACAGACAGCTGCAGAGGGTTTGGAGCAGGACTTTCTGTTAATTTTCACTTAATGCTAAAGCACTGGAGCTGCCAGGGAGACTAGGCAGGTCCCACTACAAAGCCTTTGTGTAGGCAGAGGTTTACTGGTGGCTTCTCAGCTGCATGTGGCAGAGGAAGGAAGGGGGAAACCCTGTGCCATGAGCTGCAAGATATTTCCTAGTAAAGAAGAGATCCCTGGACCAAGCAGTTTCCTTGCAAGCTCAGCAAGACAGTTACTGGCCAGTATTTAAATGAACTTGCATCCAGAATCTGGATATACTCCTTTTCTTTCCTGACACTTGTGTCCATGCAGTTCCTGATGGTGCCTTTTCTCCAGAGGTGCTCCAGCAGTGCTACAGAGAAGCCAACCAAAAGGCTCAAGGAGTTTATTTTTCAGGTTTACCTAACTTGACTCATGTCTTCCCTGATTTTGCCATCCTGTCCTGGACTACTCCTGTGCTTTGTTCCTCATTCTCCTTCACACCTTCAGAAGGAAGGACCACACTGGAGAGGAACCACAATCATCAAGAGCCCAGCCCCTTCTTGCTTCACCCTTCAGCCACAATTAAGGAATACTATATCACATAGAGAGAACACTTCAGTTATAGCTACTATCAGAAAGAGCACACAAAGCTGATAGAAAAATTAAAACCATTTTCATTATTAGAAAAGATCAGCAATCTCTCCCCAAAGGCTTTTCCAGAGATGTAAGCATGCAGACCCAATGGCCACCCTACCCCACTTCTTAAACTGCTGAAACAGACAGTGACACCATCTCCTCCAGACTGTCACTGACGGACATGAAAACAACTTGGGGGGCAGAGTGGGGGGCAGAGAGGAGGTCTGATCAAGAACAGTTGTGACAAGGAACAGCGAGAAGCTGGAACTTACTGACGTCGAAAGCATAGAGCACATTGCAGGCTCCCTCCGTGTCGTTGCGACCACCCCAAATGTAGACGGTGTCGTCGATGAGCACTGCCGAGTGCCCATACCTCATGTAGGGCACCTCCCTCACGTGGTCTCGGCTGTTTGTCCACACTGGAGGCAACTTGATCCAGCGCAGAGACACTGCAAACACAAGTTTGAGCCCATGTCAAATGCTAAGCCTGCTGAATTGCTCACAGTTCATAACCCATCCTGCACGGTGCTTTTTACCCCGTGACGAGGTGCAGAAGCAGTTGAGTAAACAAGAGAAAGCTGTGTCTGACCCCATGCAGTAGCTAGTTAAGAAATACAGAAGGAAGTCCTCTGGAGGCCCAGAAGACAAAACACGCTCTGTTCTACAACAATTCATTGAGAAGGTTTCCACTCTGTCTCATCCTAGACTGTGAGTGAAGGATACAGCACACATACAAACAAATAGGGAAAGAAAAATGAAAAAGTACAAAGGTGACCATGAATGCAGACACTACTTCAAGCTAGTGAGACTGCTGAAGATACTCAAAGCTGGAAGAATGGGCAGCACAGGAATAACTCACTGCAGTAATATGCAAGGGAACACCTGAAGGCACACTTGGACTTGCAGAAGCACAGTTTAAGTAAAGCAACCCAGCAGCTTTGCAGGAACAGTGTTTGTTTGGTTTTGGTTTTCAAGTATAGATGAGGTGGCTGTCTGCCTCCTTTACCCCATCTGTATTCAAGTTGTCCCTGCTAACCTTGCATTACTAATAGGAGTTCCTTGGGATTACAGGTTCCCCTTCCTGTGTGTCATGTCCAGCAGCAGCCAGAACAGTCAACAGGCATTACAGGGTTTAATGACAGTGCAAGAGCCACAGCAAGTGTTAACCAGCCATTACATAACAGGACGAGTCACCCTCCTTCTACCACATACAGCCTCCAGGTTTGTTTTCTACATGGAGCTGATACAAAATATAGCAGAAAACAGTCTGCAGTTCCTCTGAAATACTAACATAGGGAAAGGGAAAAGTCAGGCATCTCAAAAGGTGGGCATCTACCCCACAGGCAGAAAGGGCATTGAGGAAGCACATCCAATGCTGAAGTCAAGCTAGACTGCATGCTTCCTACCTAAAACATAGTTTTCATCTTTGGAATACTGACAAGAGATCATTCAAAATCTGGTATCTTGGCTTTAGCACTGCCACCTTACAATGCTAGCTGAGCAAGGGCTTGGGAAATCACTGTCACTTCCCATGTGGTGGCTGCAGCATTCTGACACTTTAATATTTGGGAGTGGTAAGAAGGAAAGACAACACAAGAGCATTCCTTTGGGCACAGTCATTATGCTTCCCCAGAAGAGTGCTGCTCTACTTGGCACGTTCTACAACATTCAGCTGTGTTGAGTGTGAAAGCCCAGTCCCTCTGGACAGAGGTGAATGTCATTGTTCACAGAATCCTGAGCTACACCCCCTCTACACTGAGAGCAGGTCACCTTGGCAGCCCTCTGTAACCAATGCTTTTATCCCTGCTGCACATCAGTCTTAAAAGAGTGAATTCACTGCATCTTACAGACAAACAAGGTTTGTCTACATGTGGGTGCTCACAGAGCATTCAGCATGCTGTCCATCTCCAAAACTGGTCACTGGTTCTCTGTTCTTGGCTCTGTTTAGCTGGAGCCACCCAAGCATCTGTGCAGTTTTTAATCACCTGCCTAATTACAGGGAAATACTTAATGGACCAGCTCAGTAACCTCTCCAGTTCAAGGAACACTCAATCAAGAAATACAGCCTGTGCCAGCACAAGCATGGCTCCAACTCAGCCTCATGACAGGTACTGGTTACCCTACACAAATGGCTCCAGTTGCAGATGCTTCTCTAAGCTATGTTGTGAATCTGCACGATAGCTGTTACCAAAATGGGAAGGCCTCCCTCCTAGCCACATGCCCCTACTAACTCCATCGTGCTGGCACCAGTTGTCAGCTGCCCCCACAGGGATACAGCTCAGATGTCTACACCTGGAATCTTAACTGAGTGCACTGGCTCACACCCTGCTCTTTCCACACTATGGGCAGCTGAACATGGACATGCAAACTAGAGGGGGGACCTGAGCCAGCTCGATATCACCTCTTTGCACCTGGCTGAGTTTGTGTTCACAGAGAACAAGGACAAACCAAACCATCGGCTATGTGACTACTTCAGTGAGTCCTTATCCTAGCAGTCACATGAACTACAGCCCCTCTGTGTCCTGCCCCTGAAGCTGAAAATGCAAGGCTGCACAAAGAAAGAGGCTCCTACCTACTCTGATAACATTTTCTGGAAATTAAGAGTTGGACAGCATGTTACAGGGTGTATCATGTCAGGCACCAGCAGGCAAGGAAAGCAATAACTGAGCCCAGCAAGCCAAGTCCTTTGTGCCCCCCAAGGACACGTTTACCTGCGTTGAAAACGTGGACGTCGATCTGCCGCAGGGTCTCATAGTCCTCTCCAGAGCAGTACCCACCAAAGGAATAGACCTTGTGCCCGACAGCCACGGCCGCGTGGTTCACCCTCCGTGGCCCACCTTCCAAGTGCACTGCCCACCGTAGCATTCCTCCCTGCAAGCCAGGCTGTCTTCAGGGCCCCCAGTGCCACAGCCACATGCTTCCGCGGCCGCCGCAACGTCTGCAACATAGACACAATGCCAAAAGAACAACATCCATCCTGCACGTCTTCCTATCTTCCCTGAATGCCTGCTGCAAAGGTTACCTTAATGCACCCTCATTCACCTGCCTCCCAACTGGAAACATTCCTCTTGGGAAGGGGACGCAGAGCAGGGCTCAGAGGAGCAAGCAGAGGTGCCCTTGCACACAAAAGCCCTCAGGGTGGCTGCACAGGCAGCCCCAGCCAAACACCTTCGGCCGGGCCACGCACACGTCACGTACATGTCACAGCCATTTGTCTGCATGAATGAAAACACACAGCGAGAGCCAACGGTGAAGGTGAAAAGAACAAACCCAGAGGGAAGAGCGTGCTCTTTGCACCAGTTCTGAGAAACAGCAGAGGAAAAGATTAAAACAAAACACCCAACAAAAAACCTCCAAAGAACCACACCTACATAAAGCAACCAACTTCCCGTTATGGGGGTGGGTGACAACATTAGCATTTGGACTCATTGATTTGAGTACTAGGGTTCAATCTAATTAGACACAAGAGAGCAGAAATCCCCTAATCTAGAAAGCTTTTTGCTACTGCTCAGAAAAGGTCTTTTCCTCCCACAGCAAATGCAGGCATAACTATGAAAATTCTAGCATCACATCTTGTTAAGCAACTGATATCCTTCATTCCTCAAACAGATGGTTTAGATCATATCTTAGAGAAGTCACCACAGCTGAGTCTTGCAGAGATTCTCCTTTGCATCTAAGCATCTAGAGCAGAGTCCTGCCCAGGTGCTCCTGAAACAGCAGGTCAGTTTGATTTTTAACATTTTTCTCCTAGCTGAAAAACAGCCATTAGAAAAGATGTCAGACAGCACAAATAAAATTGTCATATTTTATTTCTTGGTTCTAGGTTATTGAAAGATTCAGTCAGCATGCTCCCATCTCACAATCTGTTTTAGCCTTTGCAGAATCCAAAGAAATTTGGGGATGCCTTTGAACAAGGACTAAATTCCTACACACAAAACTCCTACACTCTGCCCCATTTCATTTTGGAAAGTAGTGAGTTTTGGCAAGGAGGACTTCCCTCCTGTTTCAGGTTTCTGAAGTAGCTGGGGGGCAGCAAGAGGGGCAGTGCCCTGCTGCTCTGCTCCAGTTGGCCACCCCCAGCCCTTCAGTCAAGTGGAATCACTGCTCACAACGAGGCCCATCAGCAGCCTGACCACCCCAGTGCCCAGCCCACCCACACACTCACATTTTGTCCCCTCCTGCAGGAAGAATAACAGATGCCACCAACAGGGAGCTCCTGGCATGAAGCAGAGCTTAGGCTTCCAGCTTCATCCACTGACTCCACAGACAGCTCAAAACCATTCAGTAACCAGCAGTCAGTAACCCAGAAAGCTGCAGCAAGCTTTGCTCCAGAAAGGCCCAGGAACAGCCTCCATCTTCTACAGGCCATGCTTCAATTTCAGATCTAGCAGGTTTTTTCCTTAAGCATCTATTTTTTAAGCCAGGCAGCACTCTTGTATAAATCTTCTGCAAAGCTACAGAACAGATGAGTTTCCATGGAACCCACCAAAGTCACCTTCCAAGCTATTTTGAAGGCTTCACATATCTAAATCTGTTTCCTGCCTCAGTCACAAGTTATTTCTGAAAAATCTAACCAGTGTTTTCCTCATAATCTCTTCTTGTTTAAGTGATTCTGTAAAAGATTCCTCAAGGAGCTTAACTGGTCTTTATCACCAGCATCAATATTTTCAACACCCTTCAGACTGAGCCCAATCCAGGAGGACCAAGAGGATGAATCTTATTTCCAAGTTCTCTGCTTGATTCCTACTGAGGTAGAGGAGCACAGCTGCTTGGCACAGCAGGCAGGCATCGTACCAAGGCCCCTGCCTTTTTTGTCAGAAACGCTGGGAAAACTCTTCCTCACCCTTGGGACTTCCCTTGAGCCAGGTGCAAGGATGCTGGTCCTATCACTGCCACAGGAGCTGGCTACCCTGCCCCAGCAGTTCTGCTATTCCCATCAGAAGGCAGCACAATCCAAGAGGTTAAATCCGGTCCACTGAGAAACAGCAGCTCCAGGCCCAATCCCTGGCACTGCAAGAAAGATGCTGAGGTTGAAGCAACAATGTTGAAATGCTGTTTCCTACAATTACTGGGAAAGTTTTTCCCCAAATGAGTGCTTTCCAGGTGACTGGCAGGTCTAGAGTGGTGGCAAGGGCAATGGGATGGAAGTTGGCTGTGCTTTGCCTTGGCTCTGTCCGGGGATACCCCTTTAGAGCAAACACAGAGCTTTGCCAGCACAGCCTCCTGCTGCCCCTCCTCAGAGCCAAGAAAAGCAAACACTCGTCTGAACACTTCACGAAGAGAGAATGACCAGAAGCGTCAAGTAATCTTTACAGGGTCATGGGCAAACACAGGGTTTAACAAGTTGTCAGGGACTTTCCAAACCCAAGAGCTCTTCTCTATGCTGTAATAAAAGCATCCATGCAAACTCCCATCTTCCTCTTCTGCCACCGGCCACAACCCTACCTGTAACTACCACATCTTCCTGCCATCACCAGGCATTTGTTTGCCCCTTTTCAGCCACACACAGGCCTGGCCTCACCTCCTCCCTGCACAGCCCTGTCTCCTGAGGATGCCTCCCCTACTCCACCCCATGCTTCCTATGCCCAGCTTCAGAGTCTCCTCACCTGACTTATTTACAATTGTTTCTCTACACCAATCTTCTGTCCCAAAGCATTTTCCTCCTCTGAGCCCCCTCTGTGCACTACCTGCAAATAGGAGTTAGACACATATTTTGAGAAAAAACTATATTTTCTGTCCTACAACTATGGACACTGTTGAATTTCATTTCAAGTTTGATTTCCAATTATAATTTTTATGATATAAATGAGGACATAAATAAACCACTTTTCAGTCTCCTTCCTATGAGGATTTCTTAGTAGAAGTGCACTTGACATTAAGCTACAGCTTAGATTTCTTTACAGATCACAGAGGACACAGCCAAGGAGAGAGGGAAACAGCAAAACTGATAAGAAACAATTTACTAACAATTTCCCCCAACTGTACAATATTAGATTATGCAAAATACATTCTGTGGTTTCTCATTTAGGACACCAGCAACAGTGATGTAGGCTATAAAACACAAAAATACTGATAAGACAGAGGCAAATTGTATTAGAGAACTGCACGGTATTAGGGAGGGCACTGCAGGATGAGGCACACAGAATCACAGCTTCTGTTCAAGCCACCCCTTGCTTCCACTGACTCATGTTAGATCCTCACTTCCACTCTCCAAAAACTAACAGATCTCTTACTTCCAACCATGCAGTCTTCACAACTCCCCATTTCCCTGGTCTGCCATGATCTATCCACAAATACAGTAAAGCACAGAGGATGCAGAGAAACTTTGGAACCCTGGTAGGTCCTGTCATTAACCACGAATAAGTGCATTTCTAAAAATCAGGACATGCTTCACTTACTGGTGAAGTACCCAATGTTGGTGATGCTGGAAACTAAGTGAGAACAGCAGTGTGTTGTTCCTCTGCCACAAAGCACCTGGAGCATTTCACTGCTAAGCCAGGGAACAATCAGATTTAATTCAGCTCTGCATTCTTCCAATACAGCACCTATAGACAGCACTCTCATATCTCTGGTTGTGCTGTTGCCTCAAGATGCACTTCATGCCTGCAACAACCTTCATCCCAACTGCTCCAGCTTACACCTAACAAGAGCCTAACTACACAGCATATGGACACCTGAGATCAACAAAAATATCACTCAATCTCTCACTAGCATATCTTCCAAAACACCACTGTTGTGGTGACTTGAGCACTGTGGCACAGATAGAAAAAAATCCCCAAAACAAGAACAAAAAACCAAAACAGGTTTTAGTCAGATTTTTCACCTGTTTGTTCTATTGGCTTTAGGCTCAGTATTTTCAAACCCTACAATTAGTTATGAAAATACTTCATTCAAGATAGAAAGCTACTGAGCATCTTCAAGTACAGTAGCCAGGTGATGATCTTAAAGCAAACCCAGATAACCTTGGATCCACTTCTTTGCTCAAAGGGAGCTCACTGGGCTCTCTCACTCCTCTATGCACACAGAAGGAAACCTAGAGCCATTCCTAAAAGCTGCTCAGATTAGCCTTGCTGCATCCAATTCCCAAAGCAAGGGGAAGAAACCCAGCAGCAAGTGGCCTGGATTTTCATTCTGTCACCCCCAGAATTACAGCAGCACCCCAAGAAGAGCAGCCTACCCTTCAAAGCTGCTCCAGAGAGCAAATCCTACCGTGTGGCTGCCTCAGTCCTGTCTCCAAAAAGACACCAGCTACAAGGTTTAGTAACCCTTAAAATAGCCCAGCCAGTTCACAGCAGTCCATATAGACCGTTCTATTTCAAGCACATCCAACATACTGTTAGAGATAACATGAGAACAACCCGCTTTCTTCACTTGTGCTTGACATTTATCTAATGCTTGGAGCATTTGTGCTAAGGCAGCGTGAAACTGCAAGCTTGCACATTCAACAGCTTGGACACTCACAATGCAATTCCAGCCCCAGTAAATCAGATGGTGCTAGAACAGCCCTCGAGCTCGTGAACTGAGCCTGCTCTGGAAGCTTATGTTAGCCATGGGAATCACAGACCACGCTGCTCAGGCACAAATTTATCCCAGTGGCCCCCTACAGCCAGCCTCACCATCTCCTTATTTTTCACCAAATATTTTCCCCACTGCTGACTTACTTTTGCCTAAAGCCTAGCTGAGATTCTGCACCTCCTCAGCTGGCTTCTATTCTTCACCTTGCTTCCCAAACCCCAGCTTCTCTATGGAGTGTGCCTAAGCTTTGAAGATACTGCTTGACTCCTACTTCCCCATCAGGAATTTGTCTCAGCCTGTCAAACTGTTTCTGCCAGGCCAAGGACAGCCCCTGGGTTGGGAAGCAGGCTCAGGAAAGCCAAGCTGACAGCCAGTGGCTTTACACAGGGCTACATCAGTTTGTACCTCTGCCCCTCTGTTGCACTGACACTGATCCCCAGGCAGAGTGGTCTGCTGGGCTTGGCCACACACGGGGCAGGCTCACAGGTGCCAGCCTTCCCTCTGCCTGGCACATGGGACTGGGGAAGACCAGGCATGCAGCCTCACACCAGCCATGACTGAGTGAGAGAATGAATGGTCTGAAACCACACGAGCCCATGGGATGGAGAGAGAAAGCATAGCAGAGGTCATGCCAGGGCAGAAGGGCAGCCTCCCTAACACAGACCTGTCAGGGAAGACAGGCATGTCTGGGGGTCACAGAATCCTTTAAGGATGGAGAAGACCACCAAGATCACAGAGCCCAGCCATTAACCCAACACTGCCAGGCCCACCACTAACCCATGATCTGAAAGTGCCACATTTACAAATTTTTTTAACACTTCCAGGGATGGTGATTCGACCATTTCCCTGAGCAGCCTGCTCCAATGCCAGACTACCCTTTTCGTGAAGGATTTTTTCCTAATATCCAATCTAAGCCTTCCCTGGTGCAGCTTGAAGCTATTTCCTCTTGACCTGCCTGTCAATNCCCTGGCGCGCTGCTCCGGCCCCGGCCCAGACCGAGATGGCGACACTCGATGGCGACGTTGGATGGCACCGGCGGCGCGTGCCGGCGGCACCGCCCGCCGCGCCCGGGGCCCGCTTCGGGACTACAACACCCAGAGTGCCTCGCGGCGGCCGCGGCGGTTCCGGGCGGCGGCGGCGGCACCACCTCCTCGGCGCCGCGCCCGGTGTATGGCGGTGGTGCGGAGCATGGGCCCCGAGCGCGTCTGTCCCCGGGAGTCCGGGCCGCCGGAGGGCCCTGACGGCGCGGCGGGGTGGAGCGGCGATNCTGCCAGGCCCACCACTAACCCATGATCTGAAAGTGCCACATTTACAAATTTTTTTAACACTTCCAGGGATGGTGATTCGACCATTTCCCTGAGCAGCCTGCTCCAATGCCAGACTACCCTTTTCGTGAAGGATTTTTTCCTAATATCCAATCTAAGCCTTCCCTGGTGCAGCTTGAAGCTATTTCCTCTTGACCTGCCTGTCAATTGTTACCTGGGAGAAGAGGCCGGCCCCCACCTGGCGACAATCTCCTTTCAGGCAGTTGTAGAGAGTGACAGGGTCTCCCCTAAGCTTCCTTTTCTCCAGGCTGAACACCCTCAGCTCTCTCAGCCGCTCCTCATAGCACTTACTCTCTGGACCCTTCAGCAGCTCCTATGTCCAACTCTGGACATGCTCCAGCACCGTTGGCCGCCCCTCCCCGCCCGAGCCCCTCTGTGCCGCCCCGCNGAGGAGGAGGAGGAAGAGGAAGAGGAGGAGGGCGGCGGGTACTTGTATCAGCCGCTGAGCCAGGAACCGGAGCAGGGCCTCGGCGACGCGGGCCCCGGCCTGCAGGAGCGGCTGCAGGTACCGCCCAGCGCCTCTCGCCGGGCCGGGGTCGGGGGCACCCGCGGTCCCGACCCCCGCTGCCCGCCTTTCTCCGCAGATGCTGAGGCTGCACCTGCCCGACCCGCCGGTGGACAGCGAGGAGGAGAATGAGGAGGAGGCAGCGCAAGGCGCCACGGCTCAGAGCAGCCACAGCTCCATCCCCATGGATGCAGGTAACCGCGTCTCCGGCAGGACCCTCCCGGGGCTCCGCCGCGGTCTCACGGCCTCTCTGTTCCCAGAGCATGTGGAGCTGGTGAAGAGGACGATGGCCAGCGTGAAGCTGCCCACCCTGGGTATCCCTGCCTGGGCCAACCAGATCTCGGAGGAGCAGTGGAAGGACGTGGTGCAGCGCACGCTGCAGGCCCGGCAGAGCCTCGGCGGCCCCCGGCCTCAGTGGAACTGAGGGCTGAGCTGCGGCACAGGGGCTGCAAACCCCAGCCCTCCCTCTACCCTGGAAGCACCCACTGCCTCCGAGCCAGGTGCTGACAGGACTTGCCAGTATCAACCTCCCAGTTTGTCCCACTGACATTGTCTGATTTTCCTTCCCCCTCCTTTTTCTGGGTTCTGGCTGGTGCATAAGTCAGTGTGATGACCTTGTGTTGGCTTCCTCTACCTCTGAGGAAGCAGATTGGTTTCCATGCCTGGATGTATAGGGGGTGATAGGGCTTGGCTGGCTTTGCCCAGATTCCCTCAGGACAAGCACTGGACTTGGCCCCATGCTGACAGTACCAGAGAAGTCACTCTCCAGGCTAGGGCCTCTCCTCTCAGGATAGGGTCTGTGTGTTGGAATATCACAGGTAGAGCAAGATGTGTCATTCCAAGAGATTGGTTTTATTTAGTTCTGTACATACAGGGACATCTGTACAAAATCCAACACTTTCATACTATGTAATGCTCTACTGAAAATAAAGTACACCATATGTACATATGAACTGTAAGCAGCTTAATACTTGTGTCCAGGGTGTGAATGCAGTAGTTTTGCTTTTTCCCTTGGGAGGAGCAAGCCAGGTGGAGTGGAAGAGGCAGCTCCAGTTCTGTCCATTTGGCTGATGTGGGGAAAGGCATAGGCAGAAATGAGCAGCACTAATGCTAGAAACCAAGTATTGAGCAAGGGGCAGCTGTAGCGTGGCAGATGCAGGTCTGCCTATGAGCAGTACATGTGGTGAGAGGGTGAGCACACTCCCCCCTGTCTCACATGGTCCCCTTCTCAGGTGTCCAGGACACTGGAATGAATAGGCAGCAAACAAAGGATGATGTGAAGGTACTAAGCCTAAGTTCCCTGACCCAAAACAAGACACAAAAAGCTATGGGAACATCAAAGCTGTACAGCACATAATCATGATGTGTTACAATCCTGCCCCTGCACATGGCACAACCCCAGCAGCATTCCTCTGGCCAGGGTCAGGGGCTGCCAGCAGACAGATCATCTGCAGGACAGTGCCAGCCCCTGCACACCACAAGATTCTGTTCCCTCTGCAGGCAGAGCAGCCCACAGCGGGGAAAGGCAGCCACTGCCCAGCAGCAAGCAAGCTCAAGTGAGGGCATACCATGCTGTAGCAATCTAAAAATGAGGTCTTGGCTTACAGCACAATGCTAAGCAGCCAGTTGGAGAGCCCGTGCTGAAACAGGAAGGAGCCTCCTGTCCAGGCTGAGCCTGGCAGCCCTCATTTCCGCTGTGCCGCTCTGGCACCACCCGGTGCACATCCACATGCTGTGCCAGGCGTGAGGTAATTGATTGGCAGCTGATCATGAGCTCAGACTAATGTTCAAAATAAGCAATAACCTCCCTGAGGTGTTTCTGAAGTCTCCTGACGAACTGGCCCATTGCGTGAGGCGGAGGGGAGGTGGGGCCCTGCGTGACTGGGGGGATCTCACACATGCACCCGCCAGCTCCTCCCAAGAGATGGTGGCATTCCTGATAAGGGCTGAGCCGGGAGAGAGCTACACGGGGCAGGGATGCAGGATACACAGGTCAAAACAGCCTCGCTGGGGTTGGAGGAAAGATGTGCTGCACACCAGCAGAAAGATTAGAGGGGGTGATCCTCTGACCTGGAAATGGTTTACTGGTGAGGACAAGCAGATACACCAGAACCTTCTACAACATCCCGTGCTGTTGCAAAGCAGTGTCAGGCTAGCACCAACCCCGCAGGCTCCCTGCACTACTGCAAACCCACTTAAGCTGATGTGTCAAGAAAGCAGGCACAGCAGGTAAGAAGCAAGGACTCCCTCTCCATGACAAACCAGCCTCTGAGGTGGCACCTTGGCCTGGCACTAGACCTGCACCACAAACAACGGGTGAAAGCTGGATCACAGTAGCACCCAAGAGCTGCGCAAGCCCCTGGGCTATCAGCAAGTGTTTCTAAACTAAGTTAGCACGAGCCCCTGATGCACCATGTGATAACTGACAAGGGCCTCGGGCCACAGCAGGTGCACACATAACAGGACAGGTGAACTTTGCTCAGAGCACCCACGGAAGCAATTCAGCAGTAGTGCTTAGCCATTGATAATAATGAGGAGACAACTGAACACTCAAACAGCCACACCCTGTGAGGTGTAGCCATTGCTTCCACTAGCTTGCAGAAATCACTAGCAGCACAAGCTTCCTAGAAACCCTGGCCCTGAAGAGCTAAGGATGGGATACAGAGACAAAGGGAGAGCTGCAGGAGTATTTTAATTGAGCAGGTAAAGGAAGAAAGTAGAAGTCAGTGGCTGACACCTGCTACAAAGCGGGAAGTTAATTCTGGGCCCACAATTAACCCGAGACATCGGGAAGGAAATGAGTCAGCACAGACCAACACAAACAGCAGAAGGAATTCACTTTCTCACAAGAGAGCTTCTAAGGATGCTCTAAAGGGAGGACTGCAATAGTATGTAGTGCTTGCACCCAGTTTAACTGGGGGTGGCAAAGCACTGAACCCCCACTCCACTGACAGGGGAACAAAACAAAGGGCTTGTAGCAAAAGAAAGGTGGAAGTAAACATTTCCTCCGCTGTACATTAACACCCTTCAGCTGTGGAGCTGCACCCCAAGGCAGGCTGGAGAGGCAGCAGAGCCTTCACAAACTCTGCTTCTGCCCCAAGCTCAGCCTGGCCTCTGACCATGGCAGGGCTCAGCTGCACAGGCAGCACAGGGCAAGTGTGGCGGAGATGGGCACTTAGAGTTTGGAGCAGCACTCTGAGCCACGCACGGCAGGCTCTGCGCAACACAGAGCCTGAGCAAGGCTCTGGCTTCCTGGCAGAGTAAGAATCAGGTGGCAGCTCACAGTGAAGTGAGTCCTGCCTGGACTGATAAAAGCAGAGGTCAGACAGGCTCCCCTAATGCCTGCAGAGCCAAGGTGGGAAAGCAGGAGGACGGAGAAAAAGCAGAAGGACAGGACAGTGGTGAGATACAAGTTATAACATAAAACCAGATCTACCCTGGAGGTATGCAGATGGAGTGGAGGACAGGCACAGCTCACCATGTTCATTCCTTACTTATACATGAGAACCAAGTGCATTTCCATGACCCCTGGAGGAAAGGGATGGGGCAGAGCTTCCTGGGCCAGCTCCTGAGCCCGTCAGAGAGCCTCCTGGCTTGAGGTGAGAAACTCTTCTGCTCTCTTGTGGGCCTCCAAGGCTTTTATAGTGTAGACGTCCTGCGGAAGCTCAGACTTCCGGCGCAGCAAAACTTTGTCCTTCTTAATGTCTTTCAGCATCTACAAACAAATCAAAGGAGTCAAGAATCAGTAGCAAACCCCTTCATGCCTTCAGCCTCTGACTCCAACTGCTCTAGGTTATGCTGGGTGGCACAACAGCATGCTTCAGAACAGGCTGAGAGCCAAACACAGACCAAAAGGACACAAGGAAGTCCCACTCAGAGTGAGGTTAGATAAACTCCACTCTTTAGACTACAGGTTGATCTCTTAATGATGAGGGGTTATAGTAGTGGCATTTACCTTCAGGACATCTGGAAAGAGCCAGTTCTGGCTATGCTGATGTCCTGGCTGGACTGGGAGCAACTGTGAAAGGACTCGAGTCACCTACGCACCTGCACAGCCTCCGTCTCCACTGTTTTCTTCAGTAGCTGTATGTCCTCTGCAGTCGGGGTCTCCGTTTCCATACAGCACACAGAAGGCAAGGGTAGAGGTGCATAATACATGGGGTACTGCAGACAACACAGACAGCTGGAGAGTCAGCACTCCATCCAACACCACACCTTCTCCCCCAGCATGCTAACACGGCATGGCACAGATTTTCCAGCTGCCTTCTCTGGCCCCCGGAAAGGCAGCAGTAGGGACACAGGCAGGGAAGAGTATCCTCTCCTCCCCTGTGCCCTCTGACTCCCAGCACGCTGCATGTGCAGCTGCAGTTCAGAGTGTGGTCCATAAACACATACATGCTCTCTATAGGGCAGTACTTAGAGATCAGTGCTACAGAGGGACAGCCTGATAAAACACTGCCAACATTCCCAGGACACTGGTTTTTGGGAGAGACACACCACTGCTGCAGCAGTGTCCACAGAACTGAGATCAGCTGCTAAAACCTGCTCCCGTGGGCTGAAGGAAGCAGGTCAAGACCCCCAGTACATTCTTGCCTCATTCATCCTAGGTCCTGTTGTCACTCACCTGGGGGTTCAGTCGAGCCAACTCCTCTATTTTCTGCCACATTTCTTCTCGTTCCTTCATCCTGAACCTTCCCCTACACAGAGAGAACGAGAGCAAGTCTGAACTCCTGGGGAAAGCGCAGCTTTCATTCACAGGATGACAAAAGCAAGAGACAGCAGAAAAGTGCAGGAAAGGGGAAGAGCTGCTCTGTCATTCAGAGACCCTTAATTCTACCTAATTCTAAATCTACAAGTGAGATGAGGCAAGAAGAGGGGACACACTATGGCTAGCAGAGGGTAAGCAGGCATGCTCCTCGCTCACCTCAGAGCACAGGGTGGCAACACTGGGCTGCACAGGTACTCTTGGCCTGGCTTTGTGCTGCCAGGAGTAGAGCAGAGTGTCTGGTTTAATGCCAGAGTGTCTGGGGTAATGCCATGACACCAGTCTGGATTTCAAACACACATTTTCCTGGTGCTCCCCAGATGCAGAGGGACAAACTATATTTTCCAACAGAACTGGGGTTCCACTGCCCACTGTTCCATCTCTCTCTAGCCATAACACACCAGAGAGCCGCCTGAACAGCCCAGGCACAGCTCTTGAACTTGGCACAGATTTTGGCACATATGTAAAGTGACTGTTCAGCAGGGTCACTTATAAATCATAGGACAGTGAATGTTCGCTGCAAACACAGGTGAGCATCCATCACCCCTTGTTACTCTCTTCTACATTTTAAACATCTGCACTAAAATCTCTGCTTTATTTCTATTAACCACATGACTTTCATCCCAGCTACTAGGCTCTATAGTGCCCTCTGTATCCATGTTAAGGAAGTTCTTATACTCTGTAATGACATCACACTCTTTAAAGTCATGTAGGCTTAGAATGAGAATGAAGCTGCCAAGCAGCAGATTACTCCACCAAAAAAATACAGGGTCACAAAAACATCTCCAACAAACCAACCCCAAAACATCAAAAATGAATAACCCATTCAGGACAAGACACCATCTGCCCCAACTTCCTCACTGGTTCTCTAAAGGATTCTGATAATCCAAACAGTTTAAAGGTGTCTGGGGAGACTAGAAAGGTGCAGTCAGCACATTTGCACTGAACAGCAGAGAGACAGCCTCACCACATGTTCCTGCAGAGTCTGTCCCTCATGACCACCCTGGCTGTAGCTGCACAGCTGGGGGTGCAGCAGTGACAGGCCTGAGCTGGCATGTCACTTGTAGGCATGTTACCTAATTAAAAATGAGGCTAAGCCATAATCAAACATCTCAACATCTGGCTGCAGCCAAACAGTGAACATACAACTCTCTCCCTTTCCCCATTTCCTATTTACTGAGCTTGTTTGCACATGCAATCCTTCCCTCACACGCTGTTTTCTAGTTCACAGCACAAGGTTTTCTGAAGCCTAATTAAGCACAGAGGCACTAGACAAAAAAAAAAAAAAAATCATCTTAACATGAGCAGAAAACTGCAGCACTACCCATCCTTTTATTGGACAGCACTGAGCTGTTCTGTTGAGCTTTTTCAGAACAATTCTCCATCAGTCACACACCAGTGCTGGGAACAGTCACCTTCAGCAGGCCAGCAGCTAAACAGGGAGAGAAAACTCCTGATGGAAACACTAGGTAGATCTTGTAGGAAATGTACTGTCACTGTGACTTAAAATATATGTGAAGATATTGGTGGGCTTCATAAATGCCCTAGAATGGGGAAAAAAGAAAACTTGCTTGCTCCCATTTTAGATCCTAAAAAAGCTTGATTTCTCCATAAGCAGGTTACTCATCTGAAGGTCTGATTCATAAATCAACTTATTACTTTTTATCGAGTTATTTACTCCTATTTCACAAAACAACAGAATGTACCCTAGAGTTCCACACTCCCAGCAAGGATTAGCTCTGCTCTCCCCACCAGCAGCCCTGGCTCATCCAGGAATGAGGAGCATTGTTTTACTATTTTATTTCACTAAGTCAGCAGAAAATAGATTTTTAAAAAAAAAAAAAAGTTTCCTTCTTGCTTACTGGACTGACTCAGCTCACCAAGGCAAGCCATAGAAGCATCAAAATCAGCACAAGGCAGCAGAAAAAGTGGAGTTCTTTCCTCTTTACAGCACAGGTACTTGCTGAGCTCAGATTTTATCTCCACCATTCACTCTTTGAAACTGCAGGAATTATTCCATCTTTATCACTGGAAAATTGAAAGCATCCTGTGGCATGAAAGATGCATTACGCCCACTGCAGCAAAACTCTTCAGAAAAGCCTTTCTAAAGCAATAGATTCTACTGACATCACTACAACATTTATGAACTGGTAAGTATTTCCAAGGCAGAACAAAGCTGAGTATTCTCTATGTGGCAATCTATTTGCTCATGACTCAGCAAACTCTGTCAACCTTTTCTAGGCTACCTGCTTCAGCAGGACTGAAAGGGTTTTTATCAGGGCACATCCGTACTCATAGTTATGGCTAAGGAATCCTACTTTTTGACAGAATTACTTACCACCTTTCCATTTCTCCTCTGCCTACTGGCATCTACCATCTGTTACTGTACCCCAAGGAGACTCTGGGATGAGCTCAAGCTACTTGGCAAAAACCTCTTACTCACTTCTGCTTCTCTGCCTTGTATTGCTGTGTGCAGTCATCAAAAAGCTTTTGGTTCATCTCCATGAAGAGCTTCAGTGCATTGTAGATCAGCCCGTGAATTGTCCTGCAAAGGAACGAGGAAAGGAGAACAAGTCATGGTGGGCAGGGTCTTACACCTGAGCTGGCACCAGCAGCACAGACAGGAGGTAACAGCAGCAGCAACTCATTCTACAGTGATGTGGCAAAAGACTCTCACACAATCCCAGCTCTCACCAAGGCAAAATCCCTTCCATAAACACAGCAGGAACTGTACAACAGGGGGAAAGAGATGGAGAAGAAAGAGAAGACCCTGGGACAGGCCTGCCGTGGTCAGATTAATGAGTGCAAATATACACATTCATGTGTTCATTTCTTACAGTCAGAAGTGGGAAATGAAGGATGCTAGGGGCCTGTTCAAGGCTGTTTTTGAGGGGACTTTAGTGCCTCCCACTGTTCACACCACGCATACACAATTACTTTTTTGGGCTGCCAGTATTTGGTCATGAGCTTTTCCAATGAGCTGCCCAAAACACAGCCAGGCAGCAGCCCTGAAAAGATGGGAACCAGCACACAGAATATCACAGAAGAAAAGTCAGCTCTGTGTCAGTGATTTATGGATAGCCTGCACTGTGTGTGAACTCCCTATGGGACAAAGACTCTCCTAGGGAATGAAAGCAAGTGTTGAAGCTGTCTCTGAAATACCTGACCCAGAGGCAAAAGATGAGATTCAGCAGAGTAAGCTCTGTGTCTCTACCAGCTCAGCAAATGGAATATTGAAGAGAGATGCAATCCTGCTGGACTTGAGCAGGCTGTCTCACCAAATAGATGAACTATGTGAAGGAAGAGGAGAATCTGAGGTACTCAACCTGCCCTGAGAAGATGTGGCTGTTGCTCAAAGACAAGGAGAAATAAGAGGAAAAGACTTCCAGAACTTCTTCTGCAATACCACTGGGAAGCAGACCAGAAAAGACAGGAACAGCAGAATCATGAATCTTGGCTGCTACAGGGACACGGAACTGGTGAAGGGTCTCAGACAAGAACATAAAGTCCTTTTCTGAGCTCTGGACTTGTCCAGTCTCCCTAGAATTAATTTTTAGCTAATTCACTAAAGGAAGTGTGTTAAATCAAATTAATTAAACTTGAATTAACTAGGTAAGGAATTAAATGAAGAAGTCAGAAGAAAGGAAGTTGATGAGAGAACCATAAAACAGAGTAGCATCTAGGAATCAGACACAGGGGACAATATTTGACATGGACAGCTGCCCAGTTAGTTCTGCTTTCTCTGTTTTTCCTGTACTCAAGGAGTCAGGCACTGTATTAGCCAAGTTCTCTGGTCACAGAGAACATAAGGGTGGGACATTAGTTAACAAGCAGCCAGAAGTCAGATGGAAAATCCACTGCACACTTCTGAGAGACTGGCAACATTAGTGATAGGCAGGTATCAAACTCTATGCAGACTCAATGGCCCCAAGGCTGATAAATGCAGGTGCCTCAACCCTTTCAGAAGCAAGCCACTCTGGTCTGCTGTGGTCCTTTTCCATGCTGTGGAGAGATGGCTGGGAGCAAAATTAGAGGACACTGAGAAGTTATATTCACATCCTAACAGAAGCTGTAACAGTACAGGATTTACAGGGTAAAATGCAGCTACTGTTCCCTGGATGGAATGCTGTTGGCATGCTCCAAGCCTGCTCCAGGATGGTTCCCCACAGACACAACCTGCAGCCACAGCCCTGCTGAGGGGGATGGAAGGAGGGTGGAGCAGAGGGGAAACACCGCGGCCAAGTTCCCTTGGAGTCCTGGCAGGGAGGGGATCTCCNATGAGAATTTTACACCAATCAGTAACAAAGGCATGTATGACTAAGAGTCACTCGAGCTCCACCTAAACATAAAGAAATAGCATAAAAGTAAGCTGAGAATAGGAGTAAGTTAGGGAAGACTCCATTGTAACTACTGGGATCAGTCAACAGGCTGAACCCATCTTCTTCCCCTGTCGGTAAGAAATGTACTCTGCACACTGGATATTTTACTGGGAATTAGAGCTTCTCTGAATTGCTTTGAATATGTTTCTGCAGTCAGATACTTTCACTGGCAGTCCCTGAACCTTAACCTGTCACAATTTTATGTTTATAAGGAATGTTATTCCATGAACAGTCAGTGTAAGTCCTTCCCAGGCACTGGTAGTCACCAGCAACAGGGAACATAATCAAATAAAATGGAAGACCTGCTGAGTGGTTTCTCTTGTGCTGTTGGCATACTTCCCTGAATAAGTCAGTTGAACCGACCCAGCAGGACTGTTCAACGAAAGGTCCCCCTAACAGGACACTGGCAGATTGGTTGGGCACAAGAGTCTTGGTTTTCCTGGGGTGCTGGCAGAAAACTCAGAGGGTTCAGGATATCTTTTTCCATAATACATGCTGATACCACCACCAACCCCCTGTCTCAGCAGCTCTGCCACCAAGCATCATGCATTGCTGCACTGCAGCAGCATGCCCAAAGACTGCCAGTGAGTCAAACAATCCAGCAAGTGTCAGAGCATGGGGGAAACACCTACTTGTTCCAGTGACTCTTGGAGTTCTTGTAGAGTGCTGGAAACATGATTGGGAGGATTTTGGCTGCATTATCGCTGATCAGGCTCATGATATATTCATTGTTCCAATAGTACAGTGCTCGCTCTGCCACCTGCAGCAGGAGAGAAAGGCATCCTTGAAGAGGCTCCTTCCAGGAACACCTGTGGTGCACAGGGAAGCCACCACCCAGCCAAGGAACTCACATGCTTCCCCACAGCACAGGGAAGCCACCACCCAGCCAAGGAGCCCACATGCTTCCCCACAGCACAGGGAACCCACCACCCAGCCAAGGAGCCCACATGCTTCCCCACAGCACAGGGCTGACCTTCATGAACTTCTTGAGGCCTATTCTATTCATCCTCCCTTTGCCTTAGCCTCTGCCAGACACTTCTCACTTTTCTGGGACAAGCCTCATGTTCTTGAATAAACAAGCCTACTGCCAATATACTGATGATTCCAACACCCTTTACACAACACTTAAGGACAGTAATGTCATCTACTACAGGTCCCAATTCAGATTAGCTCCAAGCCTTCTTCATTTCCTCAGACTGTCCTCTGTAAAGTTCCATTCCTCCCTGGCTTTCCCACAACAGAGTCTCTCAGGGCTTTGAAGCATGCTTCAGTCCCACAATTCAACCCCCTGATTTAGTAAAGGTGAAAATATGGAAAATCTTGTGGCAGCCATCCTGCTCTAACAAGACAAACAAGTCAAGCAAGTTTCCACACAGTGATAGACAATGCAGGCTAATTTCTGCATTTAGTGCTAGCTTGAGAATGGCTTAAAAACCTAGAAAAAGAGACATCCAGACTCAGTTTTGCATTTCAGATAATGCAGAACTTAGTATATCCCCTTAATATTCCACACAAGTAAATGAAATGAAACTCACTTTGTGTTCACTCACCTAGCTTTCGGTTTTCAAGATCTAGTTAAGCTTTTTTTCTGCTAGATTAACACACAATCCATTCAGAGAAAACTCATTCCCACCAAGGTTCTCAGACTCACCAAGAAGTCAATTCCTAATTTTGCTCTTCAGACAAGCTGTAGACTGTTCAGCCTGACTTTATGGGACACCTTTGGGGTTAATTCTCTTAGGCTCTAAAGTGTTCGCACCTTCTCCAGGTTTCTCAGTATTGTTCTTCACAGTCTGGCAGCAGATGAGGGCTGCTATCCAGTACAGGATGTCTCTCCTCCAGCCTTTACCCTATTTTATTCAAGCTCCTTAGTTCCTTCTGGTAGCTGCCACCACACCCAAAGGTCACATTAGTCCATTGGTTCCCACCACCACACCATGTCCAGCTGGTTTCCATCATGCTCCCCTAGACCTTTACACAAAACTGATTTTTTTACATACACATGTGACCTAGACTGACCTTATTTTTTGTTTATAAACACATGACTTTGTACCTCTCTATACCAAAAGACAAAGCCAGCCTGCCTCACTGTCACTGGGAGATGGCTGAGTCATTTCTTCTTTAACACTCCACCTATACCTGGGTCAACCATGTGTTTGACCAGCAAGCTCTCTTCTTCCTGGGCACTCTTCATGGCAGTCTAAAACAGTGAGTGAAGAACTGCTAGCAGCAACCAGCAGGTCCCACCACCCTGTATAATTTAAACCTTAAGACAACCATCCACAGAGATGATATTAGCCAGCTACTACAACCAGTTTCCCTTCAGTGGAAACAAGGAAGAAACAGACTGCAGCCCTTCTCCAGTATACCTCACTCTTTACTACCAGAATAAAACAAAAGATTTTCCCAGCACAGTGTCTTTGGTTGGCCTCTCTCTAATACTGCAGAGTGCTTGGTTTTACTTCAACAGGGTGACCCTGGATGGATCTCCTCTGCCCTTGCTAGGCAGAACAGGAGGTGGCAGAGCACCTGTGCTCCAGCCCCAGCCTGCTGCAGTACAGTGCTGAACAGCACAGAGCAGCAGGAGAGGCTCCACAGATCTGCTCTGTTTTCTCTTTGGCTGAGCTCACACTGTGGTTGTGCTGAGGATTCTCGCTGCTTCCCACCACGTGTCACCCCAATACTTGCCCTGGTCACACCTTCACGTGCCAAATACAAGCCCAAAACTGTGGTGTCACCCTCACATGCCAAATGGATTACAAGTCAATGCTTCATCTCCTCCCTGAGTGGCAACCTACCTGGAAGTGTGGGCTGGAGACACATTTGGCCAACTGCCTGAACAAGGGCTCCATAACTTTCACAAACTCAGATGGCTCAATCACATCCAGGATCTCCTCCAGCTCATTTAAAAACATCACCTCTTTGGGACTGTGAGTTTTCGGCCAGAACTTCAGCAAGCCCACAATCACCTGAGTGGGAAGAGTACAGAGACAGTTAGAGGCTCAAAGTCAACACCAGCTGCAAAATAAATTTTTAAGTGTCTGGTCACAACAGCAAGAGGGGAGGAAGTAACAGAATAGACTTTCTCAGTAAGTCAGGGTGGGTCACCAGCAAAGAAAGAAGACAAAAGCCCAAACTCTGCAAAGTTACATTCATGGCAGCAGCTCTACCTAGGCTGCTACAATTTCTTATTAAAAGCACAAAGCTTACAATAATTTCTTATCCCCCATCACAGCTTAACACAGAAGGGTGAAACTGGAGTGGGCAGCAGCTGGCAGACAGTGCAAAGTAACCACAGAAGTTCAACTAATGAAACTGGAAATGCTATCGAGAAGGTCTCTGAAGAGTCATTATTCAAAACACTACAGAGCTTGAATACTGGGGAGCACTGAATAAATAAAGCAATGGATAGGTTTGGGACGAGGAAAGAAATACTACTTCACACAAAAGTAACTGGATTATGGAACTCATTCTTGCAAGACTTTGTAGAGACTCGAAGTTGAAACAGACTCCAGAATGGAACAGACAAGTTTATGGAGTTTACACCTAATGGTTATAATTAAATATGACAATGCAGATGCAACTTCTAGCTGAGTAAAACTATTGCTTACAAGAAGAGGGAAGGACTATATCTCACTAGATTTTATTTATTTATTTTTAATACTGCTTCCTGTCCTACCCATCTGCTTCTAGACACTATAAAGGCAGGATCCAAGATGCTGCAGACCTTCACTCTGTTGGAAGAAGAGATGCTTACTCTGTGGAACACTAGAGTCACACACAGCTGGCCATAGGAGCTGCCCTATTAAACCTCTGTACTTCAGCTACCTGATCCTGAAGTCAGGCACTTGAGAGGAAGTTCAGAGCAGCAGGGGGACAGTAGTGGGCAATGCAACAACAGGATTAGAGATATCTGAGCATTATGTTTCTGCCAACTCAAGGCTTGAGAAAACAGCAGTCCATTATCCCCAATGTTTGTCATTATTCAGGTCTGCCATTCAGGAAAGAGTCAGCTTCAATGACTCAGAAGTCATTTCATCTACAGCTAAGGTGGCGTGAGGTGTCTGGAGTCTGTGTTTGCTATTACTGAGCACATCTGAGGCCTTGCTCACCTGACAGTCTTTCAGACTGCTGTTGAGGCAAGAGCTACCATGTCAGGCCTTGCTGAGCAAGCTTCTGGGAGGCCATTTGAGTAAGTGTGGACCTAGGGAGTAATCTGGTCTCTTTCCAGCACTGCTGGTAACATCTCCCCATGCATTCAGACCCTTGCTGATGCACAAGCCCTGTAATTCCTCCAGACTTCAGTAACACCAGTCATCTTGGGGGTCTATTCAAAACCTTCACAAGCAAGGTGCTTCAACAGAACCCAGGTTGTGGCAGTATGGTCTTGGTATGCCTGGTTGAAACACAACACAACACCCATTGAAGGTAGTGAAATTGGGTCCACTGCTTTCCACAAGCACCAAGCCAGACCTGGGTGTGTAATCCAGGGGCCACTAAACAGTTATCCAGAAAAAAGTGATGAGCTACAGAGCTCTACTGTCTGAATAAGGTGCAAAGTGAAGCCTAGGAATATTGACAGATTTCTATTTTTCTCTTCTCCCTCAACCTTTGAGGTGCTTTGGCAGGAGGCTGTAGGACTGGATGTCAGCCATAGGAAGTACTCAGCATGATCAGGAAGCTACTTTAAGTGGTTTATTTCAGAGCAGGCTTCTGGGAACAAAGGAAATGGAGGACCCAGGTTTAAAGGAAAAGCTAGGACGTCTGCTTCAGCACTGCTGGTGTCAGAGCTGTGGAGCCAGAAAGCTGACAACAGCTGACCAGCTTCTACCCAGCACAGGCAGGCTCACCATGAGCACACACATTTGAGCCTGAGAACAGAACGACCTCAGCTAGCATTACTCATTAAAACACTCACACTTTTGGTGCTCCCTGCTACAGTGACAGAAGTGTGTGTTCTCTGCCCATCTGCTGTTTTGAGCCTGTGAAGCTCAGCTCTGTAGAAGACATTTCCTGGCCTGCAGTGGGTGGAGAAACACTTGTCTCCTTCTTGCACCCCTGCCAAGCTGGCATTTAGCCTGGTTAACACTGCAGGTTCATGCAGACAGTAACTAGAATATGTGAGGTCACCATTTACACTGCTCACATTTTAGAACCTGCTGTTTCCCAGCACTGTATCCTGAAGGTAAATGTGTCTACAATGTGACTTACCTCTACAAAAGTAGAAAGCTGATGCTAAAGCTGGAAGGAGAATACTTTCATGAAGGAACAGTGGCATGCCTAAAGTAGATGTTGTGTCCCAGGTTCCTAACCTCATCCCCACATTCTGCAGCCAACTCCAGCAGTCTGGAGGAGCTCTTACTATTTCAGGGCTCCCACAAGCTCTGGTTCCATCAGATGGTCATGTATTTTGTCTCTGCAGTATCTCTCATTAGACAGAAGCTCTGCCCTGGAAAAACAGCTTGGTATCCTGTTCCTTCTGCTACACTAAGATCTGAAGCACAAAGAAAGATTACAGCCCACCTTCCTGAAACTTTCAGGAGAGAATGCTAAAGGCTTGCACATGAGCAGTACAGCCCCTTCTACCCCCAGGGAGCCAGGCAAACCCAGTAAACAATATCACTGACTCCCAGCCTCTTTACAGCAAGGGTGAAAAAAGGCTGCTCTAAGGAAGCTGTGAAGCTTTTTGGGACTTGACTGTCACACAGAAGTGAAGCAAGATTACTCACTGGCTCTGTCAGGCTGCTGTCTTTCTCCAAGAACTGTACAACACAGTATGCCAGCTGTAGGAAAAAAACATGGCAAGATTAGAGCTTCCTCAAGTGTACCCAAGACTAAGTCTTTCCACCTCCTAGGCTGGAAGTAACACCATGCCCATTATGTTGCAGCTCTAAACAAATCCAGTTTACTGATGGCAAGTGAATACTTTAAGACCAAGCAGGCAGGGCCTGAGCTCAGGACATTTGTGCAATTTAAAGGACAAAGCTTCAGAGTCCACAGCCAATACATTCAGATGAAAGCACAGCTGCACACAATGGGGAAGAACAAACCTGACTGACACAAATCCCTGCCCCACAGAAACAGGGCTGAGAGAACAGACATCTCTACCTGTATTTTTTCACTTCCTATCCCAAGTTCTCATCTTCTCTATTCTTCTGTTATGTACTCAAAATTGGAAGAAATTAATCTCTAAACCAATCTAGCAGACTAGCAAGCCAACTTCTCCACATATCTCAGTGGTGACTAATAGCTGATACACCACATGCACAGGCTGATGACTGCAGCTAGCAAATTTACCTCTCTGGTTTCAGCAGGCCCCCAATATTTCACAAGCTTCCAGTACAGAAAGATAAAGAAAGCCACAGCATTAAGACACTGGGAAATGTCAGGATACTCTCCTATAATCCAGTGGCACAGGCCCAGACAGCACAAGAATGGAACAACCTCTATAGTATGGGACTAGTGCAGAGCCCAAGAACATCTCACAGCAAGAACTTTGTACAATGTGGCCTGGTGGACAGCTATAAACAATTAGCTTATAAACTAATATAAATATATAGAGCTTTTAACAGCTATAAGCTTTTGCAAAATCCCAACCTGCCCTTGAACTTGAAGCACTTCTCACCTGTGGATGGTACACACTGAGAGACTTCACTTTGTGCAGTGGTAACAAGACTCTGATGAGGAACATCTTGTGCTCTTCCTTCAGAGGCAAAGCAAACCCATTGATTATGCTGAGAAGAAACAAGAGTCTTGTTAAAATTATGACCCAGCAGAAATACAGTGCCTCACAAGACACACGAGCTCTCACCAGCCCCTTGAGGAAGCACCCATCACAAGTGTGGTCACTGCAGCCCAGCCTGCACACTGAGCTCAGCGAGAGTGTTCTTGGCAGGCACCACAGGGAAATGCCTCTCATGGAGCCTGGACCCTGCTCTGTCCCTGCCAGACTGAGCCCACACACACTCAGAACCTCTGGGGAAGGCCAGCACTGAAGCAGCTCAGTGCTTGAGTCTTGTGCATTAGAGAACAGGAGGATGGCAGAACAACAGGGCCACAAACAGAAGAGAAGCTAAAACCTGGGAAAAGGCTGCCCATTGCTAAGCCTTCTCAGAGCTGTGAGGAGCTCTGCTCTGTCACTGCCTGCTGAGGCAAGATAGCAAGCGTGACTGGACTCAAACTCTAAAGAACAGGAGACAGATCTGGGGAGGAGAAGGCTACCTCTGTATTTATCAGCACGCTGGGGAGTACTTTATGCTCTGTCAGACAGATTCTGTGGAAGAGGTGCCTCCTGCAAGGACTGCTGAAGAAAGGCACTGCCTTTTCAGACAGCACACTGCACTGGGAGGCCACTCTCACTATGGGCCCCCTGGGACTCCCAAAAGTGGCCTTACCTTCCCAGGATCTCCAGTAGCTCTGCAATCCCATTGTGGTGTTCTGTTTCATAGATGAACCTAAAGAGAAGGATGGGAAGTCACTGCCAAATGCTGGATACAGTTTGATAAGCAAGAGGAAGGAAAAATGCTGCAGACAGGGAGTCTAAATGGTAGTAAGAAAGACCTCACCTGTAAAATATATTATTGATCTGCCTCCTCACATATGCTCTCAGACCCAGGAACTTCCCATAGATCCTGTGCAGAATAGTTTTTAGGAAGTCTCGTTCTCTGGGGTCTTCGCTGTCAAAGAGATCCAGCAGCTGTGGGGAGAGAAATTCAGTCAGTGCCTGCATTCTGCCTGTCTGGGCAAAGCTACCAGCAACACTGGGCACTGCTCCTGTTCGGCAAAAACAGCTCTTTCAGTTGAGTGATGCCTTCAGCACCCTGAGCACAGTGGTCATTTCCCTGAAACATGTGACCTCCTAGTCACAAGCTGGAACCATGATTTCTTTCACCTTCAGAAGCACATTCTACAAAGCTGCACATCCCCAGATTTCCCCTGCAAGGCCCCCGTGCCCCCCTCCATCTCTACAATGAGTTATGAGTTCCAGTGACTACAGCTCGCACACAGTCTTGCCCTGCACAGAAAATTCTGTCTGCTCATTCAGGACAAATAAAAAAAGTCACATTATCAAGCACCAAAATCTGCTGCACGTCCTTCATAAAGGTGGTGCACAGTGGCAGGGGCAGCAATTACTTACAGACAGCACAAACTTCTGGTCAATGTATTTCTTGGCTACATTTGGTTGAAAGTCAGGTGACTCCAGGAACCTGAGGAAGAACTCGTACACCAGCTGTTGGGGGAAAAGGAAAGATTACTTAGAAATCTCTCTGTCCTCTCACCAGTGTTTACTTCAGATTTTATGTTTTCCTTCTCCTTAAGGATTCAGGGAAAGGCTGGGAAGCCCAAACAAGAGCATAAAACCCAGTGTTTCCTCACCCAGTGGGATCAACTCAGCTGCCCTTGCTTTAATGGGCAGAGGTCTCTGGTGGCACATTAACTGCCCAAATCTGTGTGAGATCTCATCACCTCGGGACCCCCCAAAGATAACATCCACCTACTCAGATTAAGACATCAGGCCTGGGAAACTCTTCTCCCATCTTCAGCACACATCCCTACAGAGATCAGAAATCTCCAGAGATGGCAAAGGCTCAGACTCACTGGATGCCCTTGAGACATGCCAAGGAATAACAGAAGAGCAGAGAAATGAAACAGACCCCAAAAAAACATGCAGTGTCCTCTGCTTCCTGGGTACTGACTCAAGGTTGGCTTGGCCTCACTAAGCCAGGAGAGCTGCACGCTGTGTCCCACTTGGAAAACAAAGGGCAGCTTGCTTTAAGAAAGCTGTCAGTGCTGAAACATCAATTTCTGGTCCTGCTGTTCTCTGAGAGGACTGAGTCCACTCTCATCCCTCCTAGTGGTTCTGAGGGGCCACTAGGCCAAACAAGATCAATGCATTTGAAAGGTCTGACTTTGGAATTGAAGGAATGATAGGACCGTGCATCTACAGGTAGGGCCTAGCTGCCAAGGACAGCAGTAAAGAAAAAACTGAGGTGCTGACCAAAAAGCTCAGCATTCAGTTGCCACAAATCCATGCTGGCTGCTGCTGACTCAATTCTGAGAAACAAATGCTGCCTAGCATTCACAGCACTCTGGTGCTGAGGACACGCTATTTCCATCAATGCTCACATCCCTATGTCAACTGCAGCAGTGAGAAGTGATTAACCACTGCTGCAGAACGACACCTTATTTCTTCTCTGTATTTTCTGCTTCAATCTGCAGTACCTGCCTCTTTTTCTGCCTTTGTCTGCTTGACAACACATCCCTATGCAAGTGCCTTGAGCTTTCCTCCTGATTTCCACTGCTGAGCTCTGCTAAACCATGCCCACTTGTCACTTTCCTAACCCTTTTTACCTAGTCTGTCTAAAGCCATCTGCAGGTGAATGTTGCATACAGGCACCAGCCAGTTCCCAGGACACCCTTGCTTCCTGCACTACCTAAGAGCCACCTCTGACCCCTGGGTGGCAGGCCTGGTCTTTCCCCAGCAACCCTTGCAGGTTGGTGAAGCAGCAGTGGCAGGGCTGGCAGCCTTCACACGGACTCTTAACTTCCTGGAGATAAATTCACCAGGTCTATATCCCCCACTGCTCCTCACCTGAAGGTGTGGCCAGGCAGCCTCTAATGTAGGCTCATCTTCTTCAGGGTCAAATTCTGCTCCTGTGGGATTGGACGATGGTGGGAGTGTCCGGAAGAGGTTCACTGAAAACTGAGGTGAGTGAAAAAGTTGCATGAATGACACTCTGACACCTCATGATGGTCCTTCATACAGCAAATCCTTCACTGCAGTGCAACACACTGTGATTTCTCACAGCTGTGCCCACACGCTGATCCCTTCCTGCAGGCTGCAGGGCTACAGTCTGCACAGGACCTCCCCAGAGTGCCAGAGACAAGAGCTTCCACCTCTCCCCACAGCAGGCACTGTCACTACCACCACCCCCACACACACTTCTCTTTCTGGAGGTGGGTAGATAAGGAATGGGTAGGACTGGGGTCATACTCCTCTCTGACAAATTCCCATCCTCTCCTCCTCCCACATTTCCCTATTTCTTTGGCACAAAAGCCACACAAACACTGGCTCCATGCCCTACCATGATAACAGCTTCAGGGTAGATGGCCTCGGTGACAACATCACGGTTGTGTGTGATGTATTCCACCATCTCATTGAGACCTGCTCGCTTCACCTCCTTGAACTTCAGGTCACTGAGGGGGTCAGAGATGAAGTCAAAAAGAACGCAGCACTGCCGCAGCTTCTGGATGAAAAGCTCTTCTCGTTCGTGTGGAGGAGCATCTGTCAGAGAAAGCAGGGACATCTGTCCTTGCAGACAGGCAGATCATCTTCCTGGCTTACCCAGGTAGCACTGTGGTTTGCTCCCTGTGGCTTCCCCCTCCCCTGTCACATTGCCCTTGAACTGCTGGAGAGGAAGAGGGAGAGGCAGTGTTATCCCTGCTATGGACATGGGACAAGGGAGGCACAGAGGCTGCCAGGCCTCTGAAGCAACTGTCCCATGAGGGGATTTCAAATGTGGTAGCAGTTTCTAACTGCTAAGCATTGATCTCTTCCATGTACAGAGTACACTGAAAAGGGAACTGAACCAGCTCCCATCACAGACCAGTGACAGCCATGTCCTGCACCCCAGAGACACAAAGGGAGCTGGGCAGCACATACTGTAGCCTAACCCTCCTGCCAGAGAATAGGGTGGAAGAGAGGGGCCAGGGTGGCAGGAGCTGTACATTAACAGATTTTCTTTTTGGTACAATCGGAAACTGCACACTGCCTCAGCCTTCCCCAAAGGCTTGTCTGTGACTGTGAGCAACACCAAGCAGTGGCTCTGCCTCAATGACTGCTGAAAATGCCTTCTCCTTGTCCATACTCATGTTTAATTGCAACATAATGTACACTAAGTGCTAATACCAAGCTGCCCTAAAGCAGACAGGTTCAATTGCACTATCATAATTTGCAATGGAAACACAATGAGGAGGAAGCCTAGTCCTTCCCCAGGAATGGGTGGATGTAGGAACCAAGGACAGTCTGCACCAAGGTCTCTGCACTTTACCACCTTCCTGCACAACCTGCTGAAGAATCTGAGGCAATCCTCACAGAAGCAGGTTTAAATACCTCAACTGGGAAGGTGAGTATGAAGTTTGCATTGAGAATACTCTGATTATTTTAGACCATCTATCAATTTCCTATGTGCTAACAAGCCAAGCACCTTTCCCAGAGCCATCCTTGCTGCACTGCCCATGTAACTAGCTGGACACTGGAAGGGTTGCTTTGGGAAGAGCCCTTAAACCAAAGCACTTTGCCTGGAGAAACTGCAGCTTGTCATGCAGGTCACTTCCACCCCACTGCCTCTTTACCTTTGAGGGCTGGGAGTTTTTGCAGCTCCCGGTTTTTGCTCAGATTGAAACGGGAAGAGCTGTGCCGGCGCTCCTTCTTCACAATCTGGGGTCCCCCTGAGTACTTGATTTTATTCAGCTGGGTTGGGGGGGGAGCGCTGTTACTGGGACGCTTATTTGAAGTTGGCTGCTGCTGTGGCTGCTGAGGCTGCTGCTGAGGCTGCTGGGCCTGGTGAGGGAGAAAAGAGTAAAACAACTGAGAAGATTTTACCTACAAGCCTCATAAGCAGATGCCATCAGCATCTTCTTGGAATGAAGAAACCAGGCAGGTTTTTCACTGTTGCACTTGCAGTTGAGTGCATCTCACCAGCTCTAGAGCTGCTGGTTGCCTTTGCAGCATACCTGCAAAGTAAATATCAGTTTTACTCATGTCTGCAAGGTACCACAAAGACACCGGAGCCTCTCGGCACAGCCAATGCTATGGACATGGAAAGCAAAGTCACATCTTGTGACAAAATACATGAAGCAGAAATAAGAATTTTCTGTGGTCCAAACAGAAATCTCAGCATGCTGCTGTCTCTGCAGCATTCTGTACAACACACAACAAGCAAGTTTAGAAAACCAGCAATTTGCTTCGTTGTCTTTGTGCAGGGAATCACTTGTGAAAAAGCGAAGCGTGTAGTACAGAGCAGACATAAAGGCCTTGGAAAGGCAATAGTGAAGACCACTACAATCATTGCTGCATTCATGGTCCAGGAGCACCTATAAACCATGGATCATACATACATACAAGCATACACAACCTTGGATCCCAGGTTGTGGGCTCTTCTAGCCCATCCTGGCTGCTCTCTCCCATCTCTGCCTCACTGCTGTCTGGACTTCTGTAGATGGGCTTTTCCCACATCACTCCTTTCAGCCACACAAACTCTCTGCCTGCATTCTCCTCTCCCACTGCACTCTTGTTACACTGCACTAACAGAGGCACTTTCTCATGTTTAGCATGTGACCAGAAACTCAGGCCAGTGTTTGCTCAGCTCAGCTCTCTTCTGACCTTGCTGAAGCTCTTTTGGTTCAAGTCCCATTTGGACCATAATGACTCAATAACTGACCCTTTAATTTCACACTGACCCAACCTGTGGAAAACTCAGACAAAAGAGGGCAACATCCTGCCAGGAAGCAGAGGGATTAGCTGGAACCAGCACCCAGCCTACCCTGGCTGTGCTGCATGAGCCACCTCCTTCCTGCCGGTACATGAAGCCAAGGAGCTGCAGGATGACCCTGTTTAGGATACAGCAAGAATACCACAATGGATGGGAAGCAGAGGGAGTGAAATTCTTGGACATTACCTCCTTCTTTTCCCATAATTCTCAGCTGCCACATAGAGCACAGTGGTACAAATGCAGACCTCCCCAGAACAGTGACCAGCAGTGTTTTAAGGGAGTGCAGGAGCTCAGCACAGCTCGCCACCCTCCAGATGGCCAGTCTGTTCCTGGCTGAGCTGCAGCTACTCTGCACAGTCCTTTCCTTGAACTGGTTTCCAAAGAGGTGCAGCACAGCACTGCAGTGCAAGAGCAAGAGTTACTCTACCTGCAGCATGTGGGAAGGCAGCAAAGTAGGAACAGGGAAAGCTGTCTACAAGGAGATGCTGCTCTACAGATTGGGATCTGTAGAGCAAGTGTAAAGACTCCCTGTGGACAACAGAGCCCAAGGCAAAACATCAATTTTTTTGCCAAGCCATTACTTTGAATGAGAAATCAGAAAAATTCTGGTTCTGGTCTGGCTCTGTTTGAAGGAAATCTTGAGTGGTTCCGTTTCAAGCTACAAGCCAAGGTGGGGGGAAGACAACAAGATATGAACTCTCTATAGTTTACATTTGTTTCAATTCCCTTCACAGAGTAGCGTTGTCCCATGATGAGAGGAGGGAGCCAGATGAGCTTGTGATAAAAACTGCAGTGTATGCCAAACAAAGCAGGCCCAGACTACAAACAGGAGGCAACTTATCCTAAAGAGTAGTCTCTGCTCAGTTAAGCCAGGAAAAAGCCTTGCTGGCCAGCCTCCAAGACTGAAAAGTTCATTCCTCACCCTGAATATTTGGTTATCAGGGCAGTGTGAGCCACTCAAAATATTGTCCAGATGCCTTTGGGAATCCTTGACTCTGCATCACTCTCCTTTCACAGGGAAGAAGGGAAAAATCTGAATGCTGAGCCACCACAGAGCAAAGATAGTAGAGAGAAAAGCAGAAGATGCACTGGTGGCCTCCCAGGTAACACTGAAGGAAGCAGGACACACGGGCCCTCCTAGCTGATAGGACACGCCTGTGTACTCCTCACCCACCTAAAAACACCACAGGCAAATGTTCAGAGCATGTTGTGTTTACTGCATGTGAACAGGCTGCATCAGGGGGCTGGAAAAGTCCACCAGTCCTCAACAGTCCACAGCCTTCAACATCTTGCATGAAGAGAGACAAAACACAGTTTCAGGTTTAGCTGCCAGCTATTTAAGAAACAGTCAGGCACATGCAGAAGTCCCACAGCTGAGATTGCTAGGGAAATCCTGATGGTTGGAGAGGTCAGATATATTCATATGCTGCAGTGCTCAGAGGGTTTGTGATGGGCTGCTTGTACAGGCACTTTCTGGGATCAAGTAGAATCCCTGCTTTCAGGAGGTGCTTCCTGTGGCAGGCCTGCTGTCCTGCTGCCTTCAACACCTCCTACCTTGGCACACGAATCAGTAGAGGCTTATTTTAAGTTTCCTAACACTTGTCTGAAGTTTCCATCCCTGAAAACACAGCAGACTACTGAACCTGAAAGCTTTTCTCTTCACGTTCAGACTCTTTCCCTGATACCAACACCAGCCAACTGCTCCATGGCTGCAGGCACCTCTCTACCTGAGCAGGCTCAGCCCCCTCCTGACAAGCAGGGCTCACACACCATGACAAAGCCAAAAGCTTGTTGGCTTTTGCTGTGGCTGTTACACTGAACATGCTGAAGTGACCAGAGAATAGCACAAGGTGTTTGCACCAAGCACAGTGGGGTAGCCCCACTTTCCCCACTGCAGTGGAGCAGCTCCTTGTGCCAACAGGACAGGCCACCCCTAAATGTAACTGAATTAGAACTCCTGCACACAGGCTCCCTGCCTCCAGAGCACTTCCTCCCCACTGGTTCCCACCACCTCTCCTCCTAGTTAGGAACTTGCCTGCACAAGTCAATGAGCCCCAGGCCCTGAGCTAGCTCTTTGCCATTCCTCCTCACCCCAGAGAACAGAGATCCTCTTCCCTCAGCCACCCTGAGCTGTGCTAGCTCCTCCTGCTCTCCCCTACCCGTGAATGACCTCACCTCTGCAGGCACTCCTACTGCAGCTGGGTGCATCGCCACTCGGGAAGCCCTTTCTGCCTCACTGGTCCCTTGAGCATCCCCTGCTTGCCAAGCTTCCCAGCCCAGATCTGTTCTCAGCTCCTCCTCCTCAGATGACTCTTCCCTTCCCATCCCTCAAGTCAGTACCTGCTCTCTTTGTCTGCTGTTACACAGCTTCCCTATTAAAATGAGGCTCTCTGCCTCAGAAGTAACAGGAACACACTGTAATGCCTGTCTCTGAATAATGAACTCCAGGTACTGCAGTAACAAGCCCCATGGAGATATGTGCAAAACATGAAAATACAGCAGCTCACTGAAGAGGTACACCCTCTCCCAGAGCTGAAAATCTCATCAGCAAGGCTCCAAGCTGCCCTTGAGGCTGCAGAGCAACTCCCATCTTTACTGCTGCTGATGCCTGCTCCCACTTCCAGGTCATTAACTCTTTTCCCCACCCAGCTGCCTCTCCCAGTCTTTCTGGCCAGGAGGAGTAACTCTTTCTCATCCTCTCATTCAACTCTGCCTTGGTCTCTGACATTATTTATTTTTTCTCCTTAAATAGCTACACAGAAATTCTCTGCATTCACATACTCATCATGTTCCAGAGGGACTGAATTAAACATACCTTTCATTTCCCACTCCCTGCTCTCAAGTTTTACTCCACTGCTCCTTGTCTCTTCCACAGCAAACTGTCCCCCCAAAACCAAGGGCTGGCCAAGCTCTGCTGGCTATTCACATCAGAGAGATGCTCATCTTGGAGTAAAACTAAGAGCACTGCAGTACCCCTGTACTTAAGAGAGAATCCAACACTTGCCTTCCCTTGTGGATATGCCTGCTTTTCAACATATCTGCCCTTCCAGATCAGCTCCACTAAAAGCTCCTTTGCTGCGGAGAACAAAGCACTTTGCTTAGGGAGTTCTGGACTGGCTCCTACCCTCTTCATCTCCCTCCACAGAGATCCCCATAGGAGCTCTTCGTCCACTGCATTTGCCCAGATCCACCAAAACAGAGCTGCTCTGCAACAAGCTTTACTCATCCCACCAGCTAGACAAGTTGCCTGCAAAACAAATCATAACTTTCTGGTACCAGGATAAATTAAAATTGGTTCTTTCCCCTGCTCCATGGAGCATGGTGTGAGAGAGAAAAGCACAAGCTGGAAAAGGGCAGCCCACATGCTGCTCCCCTGCTGCAAGCCCATCAAGCATCTACTGAGATATGAAGAAAAAGGAAAGATCTCTTTAGTGCACCCAATTTTCACCCTAGAACAGGCAACCAACCAACCATAACTCCACAAGGGAATTCACAGGGCATGAAACTCTCACAATGGCAGCAGAGGTATCCAGGTTGGGCTCAGCCCACCAACCCCACCAGACAACACCACTCCCAGCGTTTCACAAGTCAAACCACCTCTTGCTTCTGACATAAGGAAGGAGTTTTGCTCCCAGCACACATTACCTAATTCTTCACACATTGTGAAAGTCAAAATACCTTTCTGTGTTTCCTGAAGAGCAAGAAAATCGCATTCAAACTGGTATACATTTCTTCTTATCAAGCAAAGAGCTCTCCTCCATTCTGCATCAGAGTACTCCAGAGATAGGAAAGCACCAAGAGGGAACAAACTTCACTGCAGACTCAACAGAGAAAGGAAGAAGAGACCTGTGGCAGTACACACTGCAGAGGTGTCTCCTTTCTGCTCTGCTCTCTGTTCCTATGATCAAAGGAGATGCAGCTTTCCATCTTAAAGGAGGGCTGGATTTCGTCTGGAGTATGAGGAAGTGGCTAGGCATGTTTTGTGGGAGGGAATTTCAGACACATCACTTCTAAGTTTCTCCTGCACCCAGGCAAATATTACATGCCATTTCAGGTCACAAAAGGAAGCTTGCTGCCTGTGACATTCTTCCCTTCTTACTGCACCACTTGTAACCAGCAGAGCAGTGCCACAGCCACTGCTGATTTGGATGGGCACATCGGAGTGACCTGCTTTGTTGGCTACCCATTGCAAGACCCAGACTTTCTTACACCTTTCCAGAGCTGTGAACCCAGCAAAGAGTTCCACATAAATAAAAGCTAAGTCTGACCCCATAATGCCAACGCAGGAGTTCTCTCACTTCCTTAGAGTCTGCAGGCAGCTCTCCCACCAAGCTGTTTTCAGCTGCATACACAGAACAAAACAGATAGAGGCAAAGGCCAGGATGGAGGATCTACAAAACTGCTGCCTGCTCCAAGGCACACAAAGTAAGACTGATTCCTTGCTGGCCACATGGCAGGCTAGGCATGAGCACAAAACTGAGTGGCTCGTAGTAGGTTTATTTTCTGAGGCTCTGCAATGCAGATCTATGCTTTGGAGTAGACTCTACAATAACATTGACTACAACCGTGCCACTGTACTACACATTTCTTCCTTGATTAACCCCACATCTCTCCCATGCCCAACCCTCCAAATGACAAGCACATTGGGTTGCAGACAAGACTAGAGCACACAAGCTTCTATGGACGTAGAAGTGGCACAGCTTGTTTGCCAAATTGCAGCATTAAAATAAATAAACCACACATACATGCATGCTTCCTCAGAAGTGTATGACATCCTTCTGAGACAATTCTCAAATTCTACAACCACTGCCTGAATGCCGGACAAAATTAGGACTACCAGAAAAGTTCCACTGAACACAACTTTGTGCTAATTCTAAGGACAGCTTATCACACTATCATATTCTGCTGAGGCCATTCTAATGTATCTACCCTGGCAACATCCAAACTGAGAGTGAGACTGCACATCTGGGAATACAGACGGTGCCTTCTTGTGAGGAATGCTGCATTCAGCAACAAGGCTGTTATACCAAAGGAGAGCCATTTAATCTCTAGCAGTTTATTCTTTCAAGTGTTCCTATCCATTACTTCCTAATCTCACTCCTCCAGAAAACGCCTCAGAAAAACAGATCTTTTCCTATTGCTTCTCACTGCTCTCCCACTCTGACACAAAGTGACAACGGAGTTGATGGCACTTTGCTCTGACAGGAGCAAGGAGCCTGCTCCCATCTGCCAGGCTTCCACCTCCTTGATAATCATGGTGTGTCCCTTTCTGCAGCCAACTTGGCCATGCCCTGCCCACCTCTGTGAGCACCACTTGCCCTCAGCTTTGTGCCAAATGTCTTTTTGCAGGTGTGTAGGGTATGAGACTCATCTGGTCTCATCCATAGTCATTGTTCCCTTTGGGCCAATTTTCCTTCTCCGACTTCTTAAGATCCTGGTGACATGTGTTATCTGGTGGAACAGCTCGAAGCAGCTAAAATGAAAGATTTAATTCCTCCCCAAAGATGAGTTTGCACATGCACACTGCTGTACTCAAGGTGAAAGTCTTACCTCTTCTGAATTCTCTGCCCCACCATCCTTCCCGCTACTGCTGCTGCTGCTGCTGCTGCTGCTGCTGCTGCTGCTGCTGCTGCTGCCAGGCTTTGTGGTGCTTTTGGTAGACTTTGGAGACTCCTGAAAGGATGAGAACACATTCAGAGAAAACTTCACCTTGTTCAGGATTTTAGCATCTCTCTGCAGAGCTCAGGTGTGTGCTGCCACAGACCACTCCTGCAGCACGCCCTGCTCCGGACATCCATTCCCAGCCCTTTCTCCCTGGGAAAGGCATCCTGAACGGCTGCAGCGGCAGCTGACGCCCCGGGCGAGGCCAAGCTCCCAAGGCAAGGAGCGATGCTGGCATCTCCCGTCCCGGTCACCGCGGGCTGACCCCGGCGGGGCACCTGCGGGTGACAGGGCCCTGTGCCCACCCAGCCCTTCCCCGGGGCGCGGCCTCATGGGAGATATGCGGTGCCAGGGCACCCACAGCCCCGGCCCAGCCGCCCTAGGCGGCGGCAGAGGCGGATCCGGGCCCTCACCCTGCCGGCGGAGGGAGCAGCGGGGCCAGGGCGTGGGTGCGGCCGTACCTCCCCCACCGGGAGCATCCCCGCGGCCGGNCGCCGCCTGCGCCCGGGCCCGGCCGCAGCGCCCCGCTCCCATTGGGCCAGGCGCGCCGGCCTGCCTAGCAACAGCCTCCGCCGCCGCCGCGTGCCGCTGACGCAGGGCGGCCGATTTTTCTGATTGGCCACAGGTCGCGCGGGCGCTGGGCACGCCCTCGGAGGCGGGGCGGCGGGAGCGGCTCTTCCGGGGCAGCGGCCCGGGCGCGGGTTCGGGCTCGGCTTCTTCCCGCGGGAGGGACCCGGGGCGTGCCGGGCTCCCCGGGACACAGCAGGCGCCTGCCCGGGGCTCTCCGGTCCCCGCTGCATGCAGGTGGCTCCTCGAGAGCGGGAGGAAGAGTGTCTGGGCTCCTTGTCCTGCCCGGCTCTCCTCTGCATCGCTCGAGAAGGAGGAGCCCCAACAGCCTGAGCTGGTCCCAGGGTCTGCACCCCACCTTTGCGGGGCGGGTGCTTGTTAGTGCTCCGATACACAGATTTGGGGAGGCTGCCGGTAGGAGTAAGGGGGCGAGTGAAGCTGCTGGATCCAAGGGTGAAAATGTGCCTGTAAGCACTGCAAGGCCCAGCACAGCCAGAGCTTCGTGGCTGCTGAAATGGAGAAGGCTGTTCCTGGGACAGGGGGTCAGGACACTTCCCTGCTCACATGGGGTGCCCCATTAGCTCATTGGCAGGTGGTCCTGCATCCTCACAGTGGGAGGATGGTGTCCAACAGCCTGCACACGTCACCTTCAAGCTGGTGGCCCAGGTGGGCAAAAAGCACTGGGTAGTATCAGAGGTGCTTCAGCAGGAGCACGGTTTTTCCAGTCATTGGGTGAACTAACCTGCCGTGGCATGTGGGGAAAAAGTTCCCTAAGAGTGTTTTGAAAGATCAGTGCATCAGCTTATTGTCAGCATGCTTATCATCTTCGTTGACCTAACAGTCACTGGCACTCCACAGGATCCCCAGGAGCAGAGCAAGGTCCTGGTTTCTGTTGTTCTTCCTCTATGTCATGCACAAGTGACCCTGGCCACAGCCCCAGCACAACCATCTGGGTGCTTGTGAGCAGGAGACTGTGCCAGTGTGACCAGGCAAAAGCCACTTGCTTGAAGAGTTTGTAGCTATCATCATTCCCTGTCAAAAGCTGTCACATGGAATTCTGGATTGGCTTTCCTTGGTCCTGGGGGTTGGTGAAACTCAGCTTCACCGAACTGGTATTTGGCCCCTGACTTTGTCCTGGTGTCAAGTGACTGATGTTTGTGCCTAATTTCTGTCTGACACTGTGGCACAAGGTGGCCATCAAGGTCATCTCCAAAAAGAAGGCACTGGAAGAAAATCACAGGAAATTCCTGCCCCACTGGATGCAGGCAGGGTGAGAAGGTGGCATTATCAGGGGGCAGCAGGAGAAGCCCCTGAGCATCACGAAGTTCTGCAGGGCAGGGGGCACATCTGAGGGTCGCCAGGGCATCAGGGGCTAAGGGGGAAATGGGAGCACCCTTTGGGGAGCTTCATGGGCAGCAGTGCTACTGGATGGCTCAGTGGGGCAGGGTTTTTTGAGGTTCAAAGGAGCAAGGGAGCGGTTGGGAGAGTCCTGGGCATTGGGGGCACTGTGAGGCAAAGGGCAGGGATTCCCAGGGGCAGGGAGTTCTTGGGAGCTTCGGGAGGATGGAGGCGTGGTGGGCGCTTTGTGGGGGACTGACTGAGGGTCAGGGGAGCAGCAGTGGGCAAGGGGGATGGGGGTGTAAGGCAAAGGGGAGCCAGCGGGGGGCAGGGCCGTCCCATGCCAAGCCCTTGTGGTCCACGGATCCCGAAGGGCTCATCCCGCCGAGCCGAGGCATGGAGACAGCTTTTATCTCCTCGTGGAGCCGGCCCCATCGGTGAGCATCCTAGAGCAGGGATGCTCCCAGCTGGGGAATCATGTTCCCCAGCCCAGGTAGTGAAGGACTTCCTGGAAGCCTCTCTTCACCTCCACATCTCTGCTGCACTGCACCCTTAGCTATTCTCCCTCCACAACACTGCTTACCAGTGCAAGCTCTCCTCCCTGCCCTGGCCCCTCATTTACCCACAGCTCCTTCCTTGCCTCCTGACCTTCCCGGCCCCAGACCTTCCATCTGCCCCTGCCTGCCCACAGCACATGCTGCCTATTCTCTGCAGAGGGTTAAATCTGGAAAACATTTTCCAGGACAGTGAGGAAAACATGAGGGTCCCCATCTGCAGATCTTCCAGAAGGGTGGTACTGCAGGATGTCAGTGGGGAGTCCCTCGGGGTCTCACACATCAGGGACTGCCCACCAAGGCAGCACTGAGCCAGAGCTTCTGCCAATCCTATGCTTCTGCATGTACTGATATCCGGCAGGAGAAGCCCTGTGACCCCTTCCTGGCAAACACATGGGAGTCCTGAGGTCATCTTCTGCACCCTGCTCTGGGGCTACAAGCCTTGTTATGCCACCAACCTGCAGCACCTGCTGTGCCAGACCCAGCAGTCCTGTCTTGCCACAAAGTCAGCCCCTGACCTAGGACTGCAAGGTGAGGGGTTGGGAGCAGCTTGGGGTAGGGAGGCATGTGGATTCTCCTGCCTCCAGGAAGGACACATTCAGCATGAAAGGATGGCTCCACCTTCCATCTGAACTCTTCATACTTTTCTCTGCATGGTCCAGCTAGGAGACAGCTGGGCAAGCAGATGAAGAAGCCCGTGGTGCTGAGGAGCAGAAAGCTGTCCTCCTAGCAGGCCTGTCTGCATTTCCAGAGGCTGCCTTTAGCAGCACGTTGCAGTGTCTGCTCTGCCTCAATTTACCTCTCCTTGGCTTTTGTTCCCCTTTCAAGTACCATCTCAAAGAAGATGGCTCTGCCCCCTTTCTGATTTCTCTGCTGCTTTGAATATCCTTGTGCTCTCCAGAGACTTTTCTCACAGTGGTTTCCTAACCAGAACTTTCTCCTGGTCTTTCCAGGTCCCTTCGGTATCTCCTGCTCTGGTTTCTGTCTGTTGAGGACATTTGTTTGAGCTCATCCACAGCCAAACACAGCTCTCATTCCTTCTCTTGAAAGTGTTACTTAGGATCAGTGCTCATTTGTTGTCCTTTGCTTTCCATCAGTCTTCCTCATCTCCAGATCAGATGGGAAGGAGCTCGACACTGGTGTAGTCCAGCAGGCTGTATCCTTGCCCCATGGTCTGTCTCCAAACCTCTTTGGGATCACTCCACACATATAGAAACTCTTTGGAATGTGTCCTTGCCCATAGCAATGGTTTCTACTATTGCTCTATTGTAATCTTTGTTCATGCCTTGAGCTAAGAAATCCCAACTTCTTTCCCAACCTTTACTCTGACTCGATTTTCCTGTTCTTCCTGTACATGTTTTGTAGAACTACATGAAGTTACTGGCTGGTAAGAAATCCTGTGTCAGCACATTTCCTCAGCTGTTTTGCATTGTTCAGATACAGTATTTGTTGACCACAGATAGCAGAATTTCACCCTGGCTTGCTTATAACAGCAGCAGAAGTAAGGTTTGTAGTGGACTATTGCCTCAACAATCTCTCAAGTCAACCAGAATTCCACCATAGGAATTAATTTGGAATTCAGAATGGATTTTGTGCACTGATTTCTGGGGGGTGTGTGTGGTAATTTCTGAGGATAACTCACAGAAAGGCCCACTACTCTCTTTCAACAGGTCAGAAGGGTAAGTACTGATCCCAAATGGAAGAACTTCTTCATACTGGTGGGATGACTGACACAAGTGGAGTGCTGCAAGGGGTGCCTATAAACTCTTCATCCTGGAGAAAAGGAGGCTCAGGGGAGATCTTGCTGCTCTCTACATACTCCTGAAATGAGATTATAGTGAGATGGGAGTTGGCCTCTCTCCCACGTCATGAGTGATAGGACAACAGGTAAGAGCCTCAAGTGCCATTTTCCCAGGGGAGGTTTAGAGTAGGAAAAATAATTCATCACTGAAAGGGTCAGGCTCTGGAATGGGCTGCCCAGGGTGGAGTCACTATCCTGGAAGTGTTCAAAGAATGTCTAAATGTGGCATCTGGGGACATGGTTTAGTGGTGAACACAGTGATGCTGAGCTAACGGTTGGACTCAATGATCCTGAGGGTCTTTTCCAACCCTAACGATTGTATGGTTCTACAATTCAATATTCTGTGTACCAACAGCACAGAGGACATCACACTAAAAAAAACAAAACAAAACAAAAAAAACCACCAACTAGTGATTCCTTAATCTTAAATATCTTCTATGATGGGAGAGACCAAGGAAGCACCTGTTTATACACCTATGTAATTAAGGAAGGGAAGCATTTAGATATGCTGAGATTAGATTAAGGGCTCCACAAGAAAATACTTTTTTCTTTCTAGCACAGAGAAAAAGCCAACTGGTATTAAGACTCACCCCACAAAGACTGACTTGCAAGTAATTTTCCTTAGTTGTCCTCAGTAGCAAACTTCAGTCTGGGGCATTTCAGAGAATTTATGACAGCTGAGTCTATTCCCCTTGTTTCAAAGTCTGTGGAGCAGCTTGCAATTCCCTCCTCACAGCACTACACTGTCACTTCTGAGCCCCAAACAGCCTTTGCTTTTGGAGTGACCACCACTCATGATGTTGTCACCAGACAAAGCTCCTGACAATGCTCAACTGCAGAACTCAGTCTTCACAATGAGACATAGAAAATGGAACAAAATCAAATGGGCAACACACCCCTTTGCTGCTCAAAGCATGCAAAAGTACAACCAGTCTTTCTGAAAGCCTGGCTGAAAATTTTCATAATTATGATCTTATCAAGAGAAAATTTCTGAAAATCTCAAATGTTAGGAGAAGCTTGTAGAAACAAGATAAAACACGTATCAGTTCATTACACATTGCTTTCTGCTAGTTATCTGTAACTGCTGGATAGTACAGGCTGGTATTTTAACAATTGCTTCCTCCTTCTTGGTTCAGTACCTCCTGGGATAATTTAATTTATGTATTTCTCTGGAATCTGGGGTACAGGATCACTCAGCAACAATTCAGAAGAAATGCTTCTCATACTAATTAGTTTGCACACCCACCTCTTCTCTTCTTATGGACCTGTGTCTTTCTTGGGCTCGCAGTGGCCGCAGATGTAATTCCCTGACAGAATTACATTTTACCCAGTTGCAGCTGATTACAGGACAATTGCTAAGTCAGCTTTATTAATTTCTTCCTTGCTTCCTTTGGGACTTCTACCAGGTGTCTTTGTGGCCCATAAACTGTGTCCACTATCAGCGGGTGTCCTTTTTCCAAATTTTTGTTAACATCTCCCTAGATCTGAGATCACTGAAGCACCTCAAGACCTAAACTTTAACAAGGCAGTTAATTTGTTTTTCTAACACATGGAAAATCGGCTTTCTTGCTGACTAGGCTTAAAAGTATACAAAGATCAAATATCTAAGAACTTCCTTTCTTTAAGAAAAATCTGACGCAGCATCCACACAGAGCCAGGGAAGCTCTGTAACTTCCTTGCCTTGCCTGTGTGGTGCCTCTTTAGGTATAAGTCAAATGAGGACCTGCTTTCCCGTGTGGTATCATAACACCTCTGTGCCATCAAAGAGCCTCCTCCCTGTCCCCGTTCCCACTGCCGATTCTACCAGCAGGTTGGCTCTGACTCTCGCCACATCCCTGAACCAGCCGTGCCGTATCTCCGTGCCCAGGTGCGTACTAGACCCCAGTCTCACGGCCCTTCCAGACCAGGTGGGGGGCTCTTTCACGGGCCCGCAGAGCTCCCGCCCTCAGCGGCGCCGCCTCCGCTGCCGCGGGCCCCGCCCGGCCCACAGCGAAATGGCGGCCGGGCTCGTGCCCGCAGTAGAGATGGCGCCGCGGCCGCTCCGAGGCGGGGATTGGCGGGGGCGGTGGAGGGGCGGGGCGAGAGGGCGCGGCCG